>JACCIC010000103.1:880000-1110000 GCA_018907035.1 Sycobia sp. Sy_11
ACATTTATAAAATGTATAATAATTCTCTTAGAGTTTTCTCAGTGCACATGTTCTAGACATAGTTCTTCTAGACAACATTCATTTTTCTCCAATGTTTTAGATAAACACTACTTTCTATTCAACTATTTTACAATTATATTATGTATCATTGGTGCCGAATAAAATTTACATCGCTAATAAATAGTCGCGTGTATTCTTATTACCTCTTTCCGTCAAGCAATTGATAAGACTTAACAATATTCAAACTTAATTCCAGATTTTCCAAAGCTATGTATAAACGTCAATTTGATTAAAAAAAGCAAATGTCCAATGCAATACCGGCTAACGCCAGAGCATCCGTAACCATAAGACGAATTTCCGACAAATATTCATTAACGTCCGCAAAAAATCAGCCCAAGACGACTCGTCAATCAGCATTAATTGACCGTTCCAACAAAAAAAAAAAAAAAAAAAAAAAAATCCACCCCGAGTCCACCTTGATTTTTCGCTCGGCTCGCTGTTACAACGCGCGGATTGAGAGAGCCGAGGAATAATAAAGCCGGGCGCGGCTTTTCAATGACTTTTCATTCACCGTTGTGTTTTGTCTTTTTCAGCTCCTTGCTCGAGCGCCGTGGCGGAGGGGGGGTGGGTAAACGTTCATTCGGGCCGGGCGCGGAATGCGCGAGACCCGCTTTGCGGCAGTGGGCAAAGTCACCTCCCTCCATCCCTCGTCCCTCCGCCGCTCCGCCATTCGATTCGGAAACGTCCTCGAGGCCTCCAGGCGCCCCGTCGCGCTCCTTGCGGGCTCTCTGTCGTCGGCGATGGAGGATGGCAGGAGGCCCCGGCCGCGTAGTGGAGTCTGCCGCTGCTGAGAGAGAGAAAGAGAGAAAGAGAGAGAGTGAGGGAGTAGGTACAACCCCCATCCTCTTCTACTTTACACTGCTTCGCGAAATTCATCCGAGGCATATATAACTAGAAAGAGGGAGAGAGAGAGAGAGAGGAAACGGGTTTACATGTATTTACGCCGGACATCGAAGAAGAGCGAGTGTAGCGAGGGAGGCCCTTTGATATGCTGACGGGGAAAATTATCAATTCAAATGAGCCATTGGAGTAAGAGAGAAAGAGAGAGAGAGAGAGAGAGAGAGAGAGAGAGAGAGATGCGCGATAGAGTGAGCTCTGGCAAGCTTCACGCTCGGTCGTTTGGCAAAACTGCGTTTGATCTGCTTCTCGCAGTCCCGTTTTCTTTCCCTTACTTCGTCGGCCTCCCTCCGCCCACCCCCCTCCTTCTCTATCTGCCTGTCTCACTGCCCCGCGGCCACGAACGGAATACACCCCGGGCGCATTCGACTCGACGGCCTTATCGCGCTCTTTGGGGAATTCCAGATCGTGGCCGCGTGCGGCCGCGCGTATTCAAGCCCGTTCGTACGCGCGTTCGTCGGCGCGAATCGCGTTGATTCTTCTGCGCGTATTTAATTACGATTCTTGTTTCTGTCTTGAGCAGTACGGGATATTCCGGCTTACGAATGAATGAAGGGAGAGGGACGCGAGAAGAGGGATGGTCGAGATGCATAAGAGTGAAGATCGTCGATCGATAGTATAATTCATATTGATGTTGTTTAGAATTTCATTTACACGAGGTAACTTAGTCAACAAACAGGTAATTTAGTGCATCGATACTTGAACGAATATCTATATAATTCGCTATAATAAATTAGCTATCTGTATGGTTTTGCAGGCCCCTTAAAGGCTTGCGAAAAGATACGAGATGAATTAACGATTCGGCGGAAAAGTATGATCGTTTTATTATAGAAAAAGTAAATAAATTGACGCAATGGTCAGTACCAGCGAAAAAGTATGCTCGTTTTCCGAACAATCCAGCCTTCTCGAGCTAAAAAGATCCCGCCTTCCGGCGAGTAGAAAAAAAAAAAACTTAATAAACCGAGACGCAGCAACGACCGAAGCTCAATTTGTATTACAGCTGGAGCCTTTTGGCTTTACACAAAGACCGTGGGTCGGCCGTACCCGCATTCGTTACGAAAAAAGAAAAAAACCGGAGAAAAAAAAATAATCGATAGCCCAAAGTATACGATAAGTAAATACGCCAATTCCTCGTAATAATAATTAATCCCGGTCAGATCCCGAAAATTTACGTCGCTCGACCGTCGCGCCGAGCAATTCGAGCCGATCAAGTCCCAAGATAAGGCAGAATTTGATTGGGCAACTCTTCAAACATCCCCTATCGTCCCGAGGCGTGCGTCCGCCACCAGGCAGGAGTGAACGAAGTACCGAGCAGCCGCTGGAAAGGCGCGAGTTTAGTCGCCCCCTTTCCCCCTTAACCTTAATTTATCGTCACTCCCACGGGCCAAAGCCCGTCCAGGAGCTTCAAGGGAAAGCGGCCTTATAATCCCACTCCGGCATTTCTTAAGCGTCGCATCGAACGCGCTGCGCACGACGACGATATCCAGAAAATCCCTTGTATATATATATATACACGTATATGTACATGGACACAAGCTCTATACCCCCAGCAATCTCGAACGACGATGTCTCGCTGCGCCGGGGCGGCGTACTCGCGTCGCTCGTATGCGGTGCGCGACGCGAAGGAAGAGACCGGCACGGCATAAGGAGCCGCCGCGCGCACCTGAGCCGCTAAAAGCCTCGCGCTGCCACACGTATCCTGATTCGATATTTAAGTGTGCCTCCTCCCCCCCCCACCTCGCCACGCGTCCCGCCGACCACAACCCAACCGCCCGGCGTTGGTTTACTCGAACTGCTGGAAAATTAACGCCCCAGCGAGGAAATTGGAGAGGACGCAAAATGGATCTTGGGGAACGGTCGGACGGTCGTCGAAGTTCTCTTTTGTTTGCAAAATAACAGTTCGAAGAAGGTGGACTTATCGAGTCGATCGGTATTATGCAATGGATTTTAGAAAATGACGGCCAAACGAGTGTATTTAATCACAAGTTTCTTAGGGTATTTCTCACAGCGCCGAAATGTCGGATTATTAATTTATTTTAAATTACCCTTTCTATAATACAGCTGTGACTGATACTTTCGGTAATGATCAAGATGTGAAAATATTTGAAACTCCATCGAACTCTGACTTGGATGTACGATAGACTGGATTGTGAAAAATTAAATGGTTTTTGTAGAATACGTAACCGGTAATTGGCACGTAAAGTCCAAAATTTCTATTACAGGCTCTGGACATTTGTTTGCTAACACGCGGTTCATAAGAAATCCAAATGGTTGAGTAAGATTTATATTAACAAAAAATGTCAATTCGTTTAGATTTAGACGAGAACTGTCGGGTAGCTGTAGGTGAACGAAGTTTTTTTTTTTGAGAAAAATCAAACGATTGACAAAGAAAAAAACATCCAATAGAGCATAATCTACTATCGTACGCCGATCAAAAGAAAACCGACCGCGCCGCTTGGGCAGAGGTTCGCGAGCGTCCGCCGAGCGAAAACGACCGCGACCGTGAATGGAATCCGATCGATCGCGCGTCAATGGGCCCCGAGTCGCTCTACGTCCGCGTACGAAATACGCGCGATCGAAGCCAATAATGTTCGCCGACGTCCAAGCCGCCCGCTCGGCACCCCGGCAATTTAGCCGGGCCCGACAGTTTTCTGCGACGCCTCGCTCGTCGGCGCGCGATCGTTCATAAAGCTCGCGCGCGTTACGTACGGCCGCCGCCGCCGCCGCCGCCGCCGCAGCTAGATTCTCTTCAATCACGGCCTCGGCCGTGACTCATTCGGCCGCCGAGGCCCCGAACGATTTGCCGCGCGCCGACGATTCAATATGGATTAAAATTTTTATTAGTCGGCCGCGAGCGCGGAACGTCGACGATGCGCCTCGGTCTGTACGCCGCTCCAACGAGCCGATCGTAGAGCTCGGCCGAGCGATCGAGCGTGAAAAAAAATAATATTCCCGGCGCTGCGCTGGGGAATCGGTTTAGGCTCTGTCGTAGTTAGTCAATCGCGTGGATATACATATATATATATAGGAGATACATATTTATAATTGCGGGTACGTATACACAGATACCATTATGTCAACTGTGTCAATCAATGCGTTGTGTTTAAGGCGTCTTAATACCGTGGGACATTCACAACGCGGCACGTCGCTTCCTATTGCGACGGTTGATCTATATGTTTCAGCTTTACAAGATTGGGATTTAGGATATGGACATCGAGATAGATGGAGAACAAAGGCACTAAAATAAGCGGAATGATAAAGGTCCACAAGGACTATGGGAGAAAGCTTCTATCATCCCAAAATATTCACAGGGGATGGAGTAGATTGTGTTGCCAGTTATGGCGTGATCAAAGGAGACCGCAATAGCCCTTATGGAAATTGGCTGGAAATGACGGATATGTCTGACACCGAATCGATGCCCTGATCAAAAGCCTCGAAGTGTCCAAAGATGGAAAATGAACAGTCTTTGGGGCTAATTATGGTCGAAGGATCGTGGTTTCTAATAAAAAATGGTAGATCAGAATGGGAATGAAAAATGCGTATAACTGGTCCGAATTTGCCTGTATTCCAAAAGTAAAGAGACGTTGAAATAATCTTTCTTATAATATTACCACGACTCGACGAAATCTTCGACTATCAGGTTTACAGCCTTCTCAATTGCACGACCGAGATTAGAATGCCATAGTCTTAATAGCGTCGACAATAGTCAATTCGCTTCTTTGTATTTTTTGAAACAATGATATCTCCCAGAGTAAAATTTCGGATTAAACGCAAGTCCCAGAACTGCTCCTTTTCGAACTTCGCGCCAATTGAGAATTTAGATCATGGCATCGATATATCTACGATATCCGAGAATTCTTCAATCAGTTCCGCCAAATGGCCATTTTCTATAAAGTTTCCGACGAGATCCTATTCGCTTGAAATTAATGAAATTCTCTTGAAATAATACTTTCGAATTAATCGTATGAATATAATCCCTCCAGTTGAATTGTTGCGCAGCTTTACCACGCATTGTCCAAGTCACTCGAGCACGTCATATTTGTCGTCACGATCATTGGATTAAGTCGCATCATTCGTAATGCACGACAGTGCGTACGTCTCTGTATAGATAGGCAACCATGATCAATCCTCGTCGAAAATCGCATCGTCGCGACCTCGCATTTACCGAGGATTTATCGCCCCCGCTTTCGCTGACCGTAAAACCAGCGATCGTCGATCAATCGGAGCACGCGCGCACACCGGTGGAAACTCACCAAGTTTATGTACACGCCAACGAATCCCTTCGTACACCAACGACTGCCACCCGCACGAACATTATACGAATACGAACGGCCGCGTATGTACAGAGACTCGCCCATATTTACCGAGCAATCAAGCCGAATCATTAACCCACGCTCGTGCGCCACCTTCAGCCCATACGTCTCTCTGTATATGTACATGGGTTACGTATATATGTATGCATATATTCGCGCAGCACACGTGGGGACGGGCAGGTTTTCAGTCGCGCCACACTCTCGGCCCCTCTCGTGGACAGGAAGTCCATAGCTAATCAGGGGTAGTGAGTGGTAAACAGGGGCGCGGTCGCCCGCGCGGAAAGGAATCCAAAGGGGATTCCTGTGTAGCGATACGCGCGACCATGTGTAGATGGGGGTAAGTGTGCGCGTGTGCGACCCTTGGCGGCTCGCACGCACCAGACGAGCTACCTAATTAATTTATCTAATCGGCCGCGCGCGTCGCTTCTCTATACCGATATGGGCAAGGCGGCATACATCGTAACCTCCTTGCCGCGCGAGCACCACGCAATAATGGCCCGGGGTTTTTTTTTTTTTGTTCAATTTATTATGAAACCAAGCTTGATTCACGTGTGTCATATACTGCGTCACTGTGCACACACACGCGCGGACACACACACACACACACACACACACACACACACACACACACAGAGCGTCGAATCGTCGATTAATCCGGAATCTTGGGAATTTAATGTTAGCGCACTGATCGCGCCTTTCATTGATACGCAGATAAGAAAATCCACCCGTCAGATATCCCCATCGTTATATCTGTATTGATTAAACAGAAAAAAAAGCAACAAACGCCGTCGTACCTATACCAAATATCGTTGCAAACCATAAAATCATCTAGACATATATATGATTTTATGGTTCTCAATCGCTGCCTCCAGCTAAGCCCGGCTTACGCGCCGATCTCTCGCGCCTCTCGTACGTGAAAGTTCGCGCGCCCAACGCGGCGATAATTGCGATTAATTAACGTGTCCCCTCCCCGCCCCCCCCCCTTCGCGCCAGTCTCGCGAGCCATCGGATTAACGACGAGCGACGCGTCTCGACCGGACTTTTCCCAGGAGCCCGCGGGCACGCCGGGATTCGGGGCCCTTCATTTGATTAGGTTCAATTAAAAAGACGCGGCGTGGAAACGCTCGAGATCACCACCCGCCCTGCGCCCTCCGCCGCGCGCGCGCGCTTGCATGTGCTGAGAACGCGAGAGATTCCGAGACCGAATTTAAGCGTGTGCGCGCGCGCGCGCTCATGTGCGTATGCTATATTGTAACCAAGCCGGAACGCTGTTTGCTTTGCCCGCGCGCACGTAACATATATATATAGTGACTCATATTTTAAGCCCGAGGCAGGGAGGGAGCGACCGGCGGATCGGCTCATTCCGCGCCGAGCGCACGCCGATTGATGATTCCCGCGCGGTGTATGAGAAAGTTTAGCGACCTTTTCTCATCGTTTTCGTGCGCTTGCGCCATCGGTTCTACTATATATAGCGCTGAGAACGCGTACAGCCAATACGTATAATATCCCTGGTTTCCGATGATTTTATTGCCGTCGCTGTACTGGTTTTTTTTTTTTTTTTTTTTTTTTGTTTTAAACAGATCTCTTGCTCTGGTTTGAGTAGCGACTCTATTAGTATTTATTGCGACGGCCGATTTGCCTGAAAACGAAGAGATTGACGTTTCAAATCAATTGTACGTATTTCGTATGGTAATTGATTCGGGCTAGGGAGCCGAACGTAATTTTATTATTGTCGCGCACGACGCGAAGTGAGGTCTCGGCAGATAGCGGCGATCGGAGGACCAGTTGGAAAGAAGGGAACAGTGGTGGCGGCATCGGTAACTCAGCCGCAGAGTGTCCGTCGCGAAAACGGATGGTTCCGAATATATATATATATATATATATATATATATATATATATATATATATATTCATCTCCGATCATGTTTACAGCACCGTTCGATCAGTCTTGATCGAAGAAAAACTTTATTAATACTTTAAAAATAAATGCAGGATTATTTAATACTTCCGAGAGAACGGACACTGAGCGCAAAATTTTTTTTATCTATACATTATTATTTTTATTATCCGTTATAATCTTTGCAAAAAGAATAAATAATGTATTCAAGCAACGATAAATCAATAACTAAATTATACGTTTCAGAAAAATGGAAAAAAATTCCATAAATTCCGAGCCATTCAATCAGAAATGCACAATTTTTTTTTTCTCTCTTAAATATCCTTGAATGAAGCTCAAAGCGCCAAATAATACAGGAACGGCCCTAATATACAAAAATGTTATGTACAGCATATATATAATTCATTATTCAACTCCGCACTTAATATTTCAAGATCTTGTAATCTCGCGCATAACACAACAACTAAGAGTCTCTTAAGCGAGCCCGAGCATCGTCCAATTTAGCATTTCCCACAAGAAGAGGACGACGAAGACGAGGAGGCGGAGGAGGAGGAGGAGGAGAAGGAGGGGGGCGCGTAAGAGCGAGCAAACGGGCACGGCCCTAACGCGCGAGTGGAAATAAAAAGTCTCGCCTCCGCCTCTCCGCCGCAGCGCTTCCTTTTACGACCGAAAAGATTAACCATTCGCGCGAAGAAAAAAGAAAGCCGGGGAAGAGAAGCCGCCGCTGCGGAGGAAAGTGGAAGGGGCGTGAGGGGAGGGGGGGATTGGCCGCCGCGTACTACGCGGAATTCGCGGGCCTGCGAAAATCACCCCTGCCCGGCCGGCGCGAGCATCTCTCCCTCTCTTTACGGGCGCAAAGAGGCTCCCCCGACGGCGCGACCGTCGTACAGTCGTCGTCGTCGCGGTGGATAATAATAAGCCTGCGGTAATTCGCCCACTTTGACTCGGCGACTGAGTAGGCGGTAGAGGGGGAAGTAAAAAAGGAGCAAGTCCCCCCCCCCCCAAGCCGACAGTCCCGGTATCGAGCCCTCGTCTGGTCTCCCCGACTACTCCCACACCCCGCCCCACCCTCCGGAGGCTCGAGCGCGCAATTAAAAAGCCGGAGCGGCGCCGGCAAGAGCATCTGGACGCCGGTGTAGCCGGATAAGAAGGCGCGCGCCCGGGCTCGGGAGGAGAAGGAGAGCAGCGCTCTGCCCTGATTACAAGGAGTCGGGGATTCCCCTGCAATTGCCCGCGCCCGCTCCGCTCATACGCATTTGCATAAGTTCGGTGGGGTTGCGCAAGGGAGTCCGAGAGAGAAAGAGAGCGAGAAGTCGGACTATACCCTGGTGGCTTCTATACCTACCCCCTCCCTATCACCCCGTTCATTTTTAACGGCGCGACTTGGCCGTAGAGTCGAGGCGGTTCCGGGAAGGGTCATTCCAGGGGCGAGAGGGTGTAGATCATGGCCGATTATTATTTTAATGAGGAAAATTGATTATGGAGATTGAACACGCGAGCCGCGTGGGCGCGCGCGCTCACGTTCGTAATTCGTTAATTTGATTTCCTGACTAATGTACGTGTGTAAGTGGATCTCCCTGCGTCTCCGGGGAGGTTTACACACGCGCGCGCAAACACACACACACACACACACACACACACACAAGCGTACGCGGATATAGCACGAGGTGAGTTGATTAGCCGATTTTATAATTCCTGACTGTATGTGTATGTATCCGTTAATTGGGGCAGCGGGCCTTGGGAAAAGTGTGATTTAACCCTATTCCGCCGTGTGGAGCTCCGTTACGTAATGCGATTGGACGCGAGTGCGCGTATTGCGATTAAGGAAATGTGGATTTCGTCGGTAGAGCTCGCGATAGCGTGATAATTTATCGTCAGCCATTATTTCACCTATAACGTTCGTTCTGATACAGGTTTCGCTCGTTGTGTGTATATTAAAACGTGCTGAACAACTTTAACAAATTACGATATTATCCCGCATTGCAAATTATTACTGCTTGTAGTTAGCTTTTTTGTTTACACTCGAAAAGAAAGTGTGTAAAATCGATAGATTTTAGGATGAACACAGAATTGTCGCAGTGCCATTTGTCCCTTTATAGAATTTTCCATTCCCGTCCCACAGTCAGAATCCGGTATGTGACGGCGAAAATTACGTTCATTGGAAGTCAAAGCGAAGTTTTACGAAAATCTCGCGAACGAGAAAAAGTTGTAGAAACATTCTATATTAATGAAATTTAAAAAGCGAATACTCGGAATATTTTTCAATCTGATGCAGAAGATGAATGCAATGTTTGGTCAACGACGCTTACGTTATTCTATAGTGTTATATATATGAAATGAGTAAGAACAAATTTTTTTTACATGATCTGTGTAGAAAACTATCGCAAGACCGAACTTGAAATATATTTGAAGGAATCAAGGGTATCCTAGTCCTGTAATCTTATACCGGTAGATTAGGTAAAGACGAAACTCCAAAATGTTAACAGGAACTAAATATATAATATTACTTGTCGAGAACGAGTAATCGGGCCAAGTACACATTTTCGCCAACTCCCAGCGTTTCGGGGGGAAAAGAAAAAAATCTTGCGCTCGGGTGTACCTCCCCCTCCCCCCAATCCCTCGCACTGCACTTCTCGCCGCTCTCGTGCAATGTTCGCATGCCTACGCTGGCTGGTAGAGTATTACATTGCGAGATAAAGAGCGAACGAGAGAGATAGCGAGAAAGGGGGAGGGGGGGGGAGACGGGTGGAACGAAAAGGGGATACACATATGTGCGAGAAGCGCTTAACGACGGGATAAAAACTCCGGGTGCTACGCGCTAATTTAGACACGCGGAATTGCCAGAACAAAACGGAACTGCGCGGCTGCCCCCGGCCTCCGCGGCCAGATGTTTCTGTTAAATGAATCCCCGCGCCGCAGTTGCATATTATGCAGTCGTGGATCGGGGAGAGGGGGGGGGGGTTCCGCGAGCGGCGCGCGCACATTCGCAGACTGCGAGCGATGCCCGCGCGTATACACTTTACACACATACACGCATACATACGTAAATATATATATATATATATATATATATATATACGTGGGAGCGCGAAAAATAATCCCGGCGTCCGCCGCGTCGTTGAGAATCGCGAAGCGAGCAATTGGCTTGCATTTCCTGCCTCGGTCCTCTGCCGCGGTATCTTACATGCGCGTTGGGTAAAGGGCTCTAGGTTATGATTGAATGTCGAGGAAATGTTCAGGAAAACGTGGAATAGAACGCTGGGCCGAGCTCGCAGAGCGAATAACCGAGCTCGATTCTTATCGAGCTCCGTCTGTGTTTGGGATAATATTTTTGAAATTTCCTCCGACATCTCCAGCCGATGAATATTGGTTCATGGTTGCAAAGTACAACAGTGCACATCTATACCATAAATATAATAATCTCTGAAACCAGAATATTATAGAAGGCAATTGAATTTTTACTGTGGATTAACGTTCGTGTGTGCTGAATCATTAAATACATTCACATATGATACACATGTCTATTTAGGAGTTCAGCACCGATTATCATTAATTAGAAAGTCACTGTCACATTTTCATTCATAAGATTTTCATAATTTTCAAACTATTTCAATTATTAAATATATCTGTCTCGATGTAATCCAAAGCCAGAATGCATTTAAAAATATTTGCCAAATTAATGAATACAGTAAGGCATCATTGGAAGACTAAAGAAAACTATGTTATAGAAAAATTTGCATTTATAAAAGAAATTCTAAGCAATGGGATTAGCAACATAGATAGATATTTTAAAAGAAAAAAAATTATAATACGAAGTAGAGAATCCTATTAAGATATTAATAAGAAAGCAGTTTTAATGTCAATAAAATCTGTGATCCGTAATTTGGACATTCCTCTTGCCACTTTCAATCCCGAACGGAAGATTTGACGTTGATTTAGATATTTCATCATACAATTGCTGATATATAGTTGTAGTAAGAAGCCCGGATAATATTGTTGACGCTCTATCATGTTCTCCGTAGCCTTATTTTGTCTGTTTCTGTGTTACGTAAAGGCTGACTCAACTCGGCCAATTATCGCCGCAGGAAGGGAGCAGTTAAAAGTAATTATGAAAACCTGCAAAATGTTTTAGAAAACTGGTGTATAGCGAGGAAGCAGTGTTGGTCGTTGTTGAAATATCGATTGAGCCATATACAGAATGAGGTTGTGAAATGAATTTCTATGGCGATATTCTAATATAGTTGATGGTATATAAAAATGCTAAAAATTCAACAAACTGAGGTAATTATTTGTGAACTGTCTTTGAGCAATTGAATCCGAGGAGTAAATCTAACAAAGCCCTGAAACATCAGTTATTATTGTTAATAATACTAAGGACTATGGGCGACCTCACCGAGGAAAAGTAAGTTCAAAACAAACGTAGCTGGCCATCATCCCGTTGCTATAAACTAACTAGAAAAAAGGTATTTTTCTGTACATGATGAATTACCAATAGGCAATTTTCCGGCACATACAATATTTCCTTGCTCACTATTGTGATTAACTAGACAAACGTCCCAGCTTTAAGCTGCGTCTTCCAAGCGGTATAATAGCCTTAACCATACCGCCATTAGAGTGAGCCAATTCCCGATCGCCTATATTTTCTCCAGCATCGTTCACCGGTCATGATATACGTTCAAATTAGCCGACTCTCGCTTCGCTAGTATTTCTCGAACGTTGGATTGTTACACCATTACGGATGCCAACCCGGATCACTTGAATTGTTCTGGCTCTGGTATTTTAGCGATCAGTATTACATCGCCATTTCTCATTTTCCGATTTTTCTAATCTCGCGGCGGGCGAGAAATCGAATTTCTGAAAATCCTCGTATCTTCCTCGAAGGGCAAATATAGCTAATGAAAAGTTACATAATACCGAAGCCCGACGAGAAAGTTAATTGCGCTAACCAAAGTCATCACGACATGAAACAGAAACCATCCGTGTCTAACTTACGACTATACGTGTATATGTATATATATATATATATATATATATATATATATATATATATATATATATCCATGACAAACCAGGCCACACCGCAGAACCCATCCGAGCCGCGGGCGCTGGCCTTATGCGAGGACACAAAGGAGCAATCGCCGCGCCGGCTCGTTCCCGCCGGTCGACGCCGCGGGAAAAGAGGCCGCAGATATATAGCGCGGAGAACTGGTAGCCGGCGGTCGGCGCCGGATCCTCCCGCACAATTAACCCGCAGGAGGCCGAGAGGGACAGGGCCGGCGGTCAGTTGGGGTCGGGGGTATATACCGGTCGCTGCGTCTCTAACCGTGTCCATGTGTGTACCGATGGACAGATACACACGTACCCGGGTACATAACGCCCGACGTACACGTAAACTGCGCTGTTTTCCTAATGCGGACGGAAACCACGTCGGTTATTAACCGGAGGCCGCGCGCGAACGAGACACCGGGGATTATGGAAGTGCGCGGGCTCGGCGCCGCGGTAGATCAACAGGACCGAGAGGGTATGTGCGTGTGTGTGTGTGTGGGTGTGTGTGCCTGTGAGAGAGAGAGAGAGAGAGAGAGAGAGTGAGAGGGAACGGCCGGGCCTCGCAAAAGGATTGATAATATCGCCGTAGCGTCCGCGGTGGCGGCGATGGCGTTGGTGGTTCGGGAACGCGATCGCGCGCCGTCGTAGCGAGCTGCACTTGTTATACCCGCGGCGCATCGGGATGATTCAATTATCGGGCGGGGCGGCGGGCGGCGGGCGGGAGGTGTTACATCGTTGATTATTATTTGCCGAGGCGCGGCGGGAGACGAGGAATATGCTATACGGTCGGTGTTGATATATATATATATATATATATATATATATATATATATATATATATATATGCGTAATGGGCTTTGGTCCCGACGAATGCCACTTGCAAAGCTGCGAACACGCCTCTTTCGTACGAGTACATACCTTCGGTTCTATTGTTTAGAAAGATTTCAGGGTTGTTTTTTTTCCTCGTGCCTATTTGGAACATTCCACAATTGCCGTTGGAACTTTTTGAATAGTAGATTATGCTAAGTCATCAGTTTCGACTTTATTGTTTTACATTTAAATAGAACCATAAAATTAATATCAATGCAATTAAAAAATAATAACTAATAATTTCTTTAATTAAAACTATAGAAATAGTTTTAGTTTTTTTTTTCGAAAAAAGTAGATGTTATAATCGTTCTAGATCGATAGAAACAAGCAAATTAAAAGTTTATTTCCCAATACATCATTATTTCTGAAAATTTACAATTTTTGATCTGCACAATGAGTTAATGATGAATGCGTGAATATCAAATTGAAACTTTATTTCTTTTTATCTTATTGATAATTTATATATTCTCTACTTTTATTATTGTAATTCATAAATGCCTTTCAAAAACAAACACTTCACCTAGTTAAATTGAGTAAAATAATGTTCATATACTTAAACAGTCAGAACATTGTTAGACATTTATTTTCAAAATGTCGTTGGATCAGCCAAAATAATTTTCAAGTTCGTATTTCATGATAGAAATAGGTTTTAAAAAATATGTCACAAATTTCAAAATTTTAATAAAACTTATCAATAATCAATAAAATAGGGATCAATATGTGGTACATAGGTAATGTATGTTTTTTAAGATTTTGCAATGAAAATATTTTAGTTTGCATTATTTTTATGCTATCTTTGTACGTTTGTATAGTTATGCAAGATGAAAATTTTCGACCATTATTAAATATTATGTAAAAATACCTTCTGTGTTACAACTATACTTGAAATTTTTCTACTTTATTTTCCACTGAAGTCCGGTATGAATGTAATTAAAACAAAGAAATCTACTTAAAAAAGAGAATAGATCCTAATATGAAATTCAGCATTCTTATTGTTCTCGAATCGTAGCGCACGACAGTGCTCAATCGATTTTTTTAATTCGTATTGTTCTATATAAATATATGATCAATTTTCTAGAAATATAAGCGCGCACTTTTAAAATTCCATCGAGTACGTCCCAATCAGCGCGAAATCACGAACAGCAGTACGTTGACCCTGCGTGACGCTTCAAAAAAAAGAACACAAAAAGCTCTCAGACGTGTACAACGTAAGCATGCTTCTTCACATATATATATAGATAGATAGATAAGCTTGCTCTACATAATCGAAAGGAATAAGAATGACTTGGCTTCGCGCGCACTTTTCTTATTTATACCCAACCTTATCTGTAAGTGCAAATCACACACATATGTGTATGTGTAAATATATATATGTAGAGCTTATCAATTAGGGCCGTCGACTAATTAGAGTATTATATTATATATATATATATATATATATATATATATATATATATCCTGGGAGCCGGTCAGATTTTGAGCATTTGTGGGCGTGTTTCCGCCTCGGGGGACCGACGCGCCCCGCGCGTGCACACCCGACCACCCCCCTTCACCCGCCGGCATGCGTACTCCCTATCCCCCCTCCCCCGCCTCACCGTCTCCTCAACCACCCACCCTCCCTCTCTCTCTCTCTCTCTCTCTTTTTCTCTGGCTTCCGGAATCCCCAGGAGACGAGCGTGACTTTTCACGCAGCCTGTCCATTTCCACATACCGTGCGCGCGCGAACCTGCACGCGCGCTGCCGACGCGGATCGGCTGGGCGGGGGCAGAGCGCGCGGGGGGGGGGAGACCTTGCACGCGCGCCTCCGGGCTCGGAAGGCCTCGGCGGCGGCTGCTACTCTTTGTGGGGGTATACATATATCTCCTTGGACCCTTGGACGAACTGCCCGCCGACACGCCAGTCGCGCACTTGCTGCTCTCTCCCCCTCCCGCCCCATCTATACGACTGCCGCGGGGACCTATAGAGGTAAATATATATATATATATATATATATATATATATATATATATATATATACACATATACATACATTTAGATTCGGCTCAATTCGATTCAATTCCGCCGCCGTCTTTTCTCTCTCTCTCTCTCTCTCACCCCTGTCGCACCCCTCCCGGTCCCAGAGCCGCTCTTTTACAGCGGCGTTCCCACACCCACTCCGCTCTATATAACGCTCCCGGGCTCTCTCGGGCGACGGCGCGGCCTCGCATGATCCGTTTTTCCTCCCTCGAGTGCAATACGTTCTCGGATGATTCTCGTTCCACACGCCCCCGTGCCCCCGCGCGACTCTCGCGGTATACGACACCGGGGGGTGGGGTGGGGGAGCAGCGAGGGTCGTGGAGGGACGGTGATTACTATACGGAATGCTTCTGGTAGACTAACGCTTTTTTCCCTCCTCCTTTTTTGCCTCTCCATCTTCCGCTTGGGGGGGGTTTTTTTTTTCTCTTCCCCCATTCTCCGTCGCTCTGTTTCTTCTCTGTTGCGTCAAAGAGCGCGTCCTTCGTACGCGGAGTGGGCGCGAGTCGATGAAATTTTGGAAACGCGCGCGTTGAAATGCTTTACGCGCGCCCCGCTTTCTCCTCGGTGTGTTCGCAATCGTGGAGCGCAGTCTAATCGGAAAATTTTCGTTGCTGCAACGGGGAGAAGTTTTTTCGGCCGGCTACGCGTAGAGAACTCCCGGAGGCGAGTCGAAGCTGCGTTAACGCGATTAAAGTACGGCTAATTTCAATTCGAGCTATACGGCTAATTAAAACGACGCGTATTTTCGTGATACTTTGAGCGGCAGAAATTCCGGCTTTCCATGGATTTCTTTCAATTGTATAGAAAAAAAAAACACATAAGATCATTTAAGATATTTGAAGATGTATTTAAAAAAAAGAAGCTTTCTCGAGAAACTTTTTTATCTATCTAAAAAATATTCTTTGTCAATTTTTGTCATCGGTCTTACAAGTTTGCCTTACATCAGTCAACTTGAGAATAATGTTTAATTTTCTCTTAGACAATTTCAAAAATCCTCTTTTCAATATTATTAAAGATATATTTTTAAGGTAAAATCTGAGAAAAAATATAGATTACTTTTATTTTATTCATTAAATATTTTTTACACTACGTTACATTATCTGTCGAAATTTCTAAAAACGTCTTGAAAATATAGTTTTACCTTAGAAATTTCGTATATTAATAAGATATTCGTTTATTGTATAATTTTAAAATGATTTTTTCTAATCAATTAATTTTCTAATGTAATTTTTTCACTTAAAATACTTTACTAATTTACTAATTTTACTAGTTACTAATTTTAATACAAAATGATATGTTAAAAATATCTTAGGATTCGCGATAAAAAGTTTTGTTTTACTGATTTTTGTAGAATCTTCATTATTTTTGCTCACGTAAAATCTCATAATTTTTCTAAATTTCTTCTAAAATCTGCATTTCATAGAGGTCAAAATATACCATTCCAACATCTTCATCGATAATTTTATTTCAAAAACATTTACGAACCCTTGAACGCGGATTTGGAATTACACCACAATTCTTTTATACACGTGAGCTTATAGATGAATTTTCATCGAAAGGGGACCTGACAGTACAAAACTCAGAATCGGATGATTACAGATCTATACGGATTAAGTTCGACTACGCGCGGACTCTATCGGCGAACACGCTCAGCGGGAAAAACAACGGAACCGTAAGCGGAAAAGTCTATCTGTCACCGTTATAATTTCGGTGGTTTCACCCTGTTCTCTTCATCTCCCCCTTCACCCCTTATCCACCGCTGCCTCGCGAGTTCAGCCAGTCGATAAATTTACCGGCGCCCCCCCCTCCTCCCCCCCGTGCCCCCCGCGCAGCAGCTACCACGACTCGAGCGCCGGCGAATTACCCACGAGTGATATTATTCAAATTTTCCAATTGAACGGGCGCGGGAGCGATGCGCGGTGTGCTCCAGTCCCTCCCCCTCTTTACCCTCCTATCCACTCCGCCGCCGACCCCGACATCCGCATCGCGCCGTCCCGCGCGATGCGGCGCGCAAAATTCCATTAAAGATACCTATATGTGTATATCTCACGCTGTGTTATATATATATATATATATATATATGGGTGCACCGTTGAATTTCATCGGGGAATTTCGAGACGCCGCGCCGGGCCGGGCGAGAGACACTCGCGGTCTTTGATTTATTTCCTTATTGCGCAGGCTCCGCGAACGTACCTTAGGAGTGGATGATATGTGGAGGTAGGAAGGCGGGGAACTTTCAGCACGATATCCACACAGGCATACAGGGACGAAGAGGTATGCTTGTAGATGTTGCGGCGAGCGTGTGGGATTGGAAAATGCCAAGGTGTACACGAGCGCCGGTCCTGAGAGTGGCGTTTCCCTTACAGAACGAGGGCGCGAGTCGCGCAAGGCGACGGGGCTCCGTCTTTCGTTGCGGCGGCTCTTTTCGCCGTATTTCCATGATGGGATTGACCGGTGTTTTCGAATCGATGTACGCCCGTGGCTGGCGATTTTAACGTACGAGGGAGATTAATTCAGCGAGGATGACTATATGCCGATGTATTCGATCAATTGTCTAGGATAGCGTTATCCTTTTTTTCTACAAATATCAATCGAGTTTTGAATTATTCATTGTAATTTCGCAAAGATAAATGATCGATCCGGCGCATTTCGATATTCATTTATCAGATTTCGTATTACGCTTACAATCGTTTCTTAACGTTCTCAATAATTTATCAGATATATATATAAATCATGAAATATATAAAAATTGAGTAATCTGAAAACATAGTTCCATCCCCAACATTTCGTTTTTTATCTCAGATACACTGTAACAAGGACGTTTTATTTGTCAAACATGATTTTGAATATTTTTTTTTTCCAAAAATTTGATCGAGCTCGTTCATTTAGCAATTGAATGTAAAATGTAAAATAACTTTTGAAATCTTTGTAAATCTCCGACGATAGTAACTATATACATCGAGCTCTATGGCGAATAAACCAAAAATTTCAGAAGAAATCCCAGATTCTAATAGGTGTTATGGGGGAGAGGGGGGGGGGACAAAAACTATAGCGCCTCCTGTACCGACGCAACTGCCACTCGGACGTATCGCGCTCGTTGCTCTAACCGGGTTTGGCGAGGCTCCAGCGGGTCCGACGAACATCCGCGACTATTTCGGAGGATGCCGAGCCGCGGTCCCCGCTCGCGACATCTACGTTGCTTCCCTCGTGCGCATCCCCGTACGCCTGCGTCTGGGCTAAGAGAATGGAAATGGGAGAGGGGGAAAGGAACCGAGCGAGGCGGCGCAAAAGTCCTCGCAAAAGGGTTGAGACTCCGCCGCGGCCGAGCGCCGAGCCATCAGGACCTGTTTCTACGCAACGAGAGAGAGAGAGAGAGAGAGAGAGAGAGGAAGAAAGGGAGAGAGCCCGGCCTCCGGTCAGAGAGATGGGGAGGAAAGGAGCGCGGGGCAGAAGGGGGGAGGAGGGGGCGTGCAGAGAGTAAAGTTAAGGGACCGCCATTTAAATGAATGTTTAATCTCGCCCCGGCCATGTTCCAACACGGAACGGCCTTCCCGCACTCCCCCCCCCCACCGGCGCCGCCGCCGCTGCCGCCGCCGCGCCGAACTCCGTCGTCAATTTCGAGCATCGCGCGCCCGGTCGTCCCCACTCCTCGCCGGCGGGCGCCGCTCTCGCTCCTCCCCGCCTCCCCCCCCCCAGCCCCGCGTCCCCGGATGTACCTTTTCTCGAACGTTTTGCGGAGCGTTATATCCCCGAGTGCTATTTTCTCCCTTTAACCGCCCCACCACCCCCGCGCCCTCCTGGCCCTCGTCGCCCTGCGAATAGAACGGCGGGACGGCGACGGACAGTGTGGGCGAAAGGGCGGTAAGGGGTAGGTGGGCCGGGAGGGGGAGCGGAGGACGTGAAGAGGGTCGTGGCAGCTCGGCGGAGCCAGAGTCAAGTAAAAAACCAATTGAGTCTGTGCAGTGGCTGCGCGCGGAGTTGGCCGCCTCCCTTTCTTCCCCCGACTCGCCCCATCCCCCTCTTTCTGTCTTTCTCACCCGACGCGCTTTCCCCAAAGTATCTCCATAGTTGCGAGCTCAGCCGCGGGGAAATAGACCGAGAGAGTAGGTGGGGTGGGTGGGGGGGACCGAAAGCGAATCAGAGTGAGGGAAAAAGAGGATTAAAAACGGAGATAAAGTGCCAACGAGGGAAGAGGGACGCGGAGGCGATAGGAGGAGAGGGCGATGAAAGAGGAAGTGAGAGAGAAAGAGCTATAGACAGAAGGGCGAAAGCGTACGAATGTAATCGAGGGGTTGATACGGGCGTGGGCGGGGGCGCGAGGCTAACGATTTATAAAATTATCGTTCTCAATGATTTGTGCTTCTACGATTTTATGTATAATTAAAGTTTTACTACGACCCTGGCTCGGTCAGTATTTGCCGAGAACTGTCTTTCATTGTGTATTTTTAAGCCGCGGACCGGCTTTTTTTTCCATGAAACCAAGTAGAATCTTAATGAAATCCGTAAAAGTTAATATTTTACGCCGAATAAATTTCTTGCCGAAAATTCAGGCATCCTAAGCTGGAGAGGCCTTTGGGTTCATCGTCTAAAAATGAACATTTTAAAAAAGGGCGATTCTTTCTTTTTATAATTCAAATTTTAGCTACTTTTGCGTTACCCTTAAGTATGCTTGTAAAATCGTAATTATATAGTTAAGATCTTTGAGAAAAAATGAAATACGTTGATTTTTGTTGAAGCGTTAAGTAATTAGAATTTTGAAGGATTTGATTCGAAACCTTTTTTTTTTATTAAATAAACAACGGTTTTATAGATGCAGGATTGAACCTTTTTCTTTATACATACAAATGTTGCCTAATAGGACACCTTTATCGTCGATTATTTTCGGGCTTACAATTTCTGGCTTCAATTTCCCGTTGAGCAATGAAACATTTTTAAGCATACCCACACATATCATTTCCATGTTTAAGAATAATATACCGACAAAGTGAGCCTACATTTTTAGATACTCTTTTACATATTTCTTTTTTTACGTATGTCAAATTTTATTCATTTCGTGTATTTTCATTTCAACTCCCGTCGCAGCCTTAACATGTCTATAATTACGTATAAGACTGCAGATGGTAATTTCATAAGCCATGCCGCGGCGAGAGCGATTTCCTCAATTTCCGTATGAGAATCGATTAGAGCGAACGTGACGCGCGACAGTTAAAACGTGCTAAATACATTCGGTATACGCCGGCAGTACAGCATCACTGCTCGAAACTCAGCCCACATACGTAACGGCGCTTAACGTGATCCGATCCCAAATGAAGGAGAAGGTCGCATGAGTAGGCGGGGAGAGACAGAGAGAGGGAGAGAGAGAGAGAGAGAAACGGTGACGGAAAGAGATGGCAAAATGAAATGGAAGAGAGAGAGTCCCGGAAAGCGTGACAGACGCGGCGAGGTGAAAGAGAGACAGAGAGAGAGAGAGAGAGAGAGAGAGAGAGTTGGCTTAAAGGGAAGAAGGAAGACGGAGGTGAGTGGAAAAAAGAAGAAGCAAGTCGGAGGAAGAGCCGGAGGGACGAACTAGGAGGACGGAAAGCGAGGAGAGGAGGTAGGTTGCGCACGTATAGCCATTTAACCTCTGCATTGCAAATTCCACCCCCTTTTTGCCGTGGCAGCCGCGCGCGGCTCGGCTGCGCACCGCGCTATACGGGGATCGGGGTCGGAACGCGAGGGTGGGCGACAGAGAGTGGGAGCGAGAAAGAGATTATGTACAGCGGCGCACTCCGAGGCCCGAGCTCACTCGGTGAGCCAGTTGCGCGCACGGTTATTTTAACGAAATATCTTTAAACGGGGCTGGGAGGGAGAGAGAGAGAGGAGAGAGAGAGAGAGTGAGAGTGAGTGAAAGGGGAGAGGTCGGTTTCGCGCGCGCGCGCGCGCATGCGGACGAACGTGAGGGAGTGAGAGAGAGAGAGAGAGAGAGAGAGAGCGACGTAAAGATGAAAGGACGAATATATATATATATATATATATATATATATATATATATATATAGTCGTATGGCATGAGAGCCTTTCTCTCTCTGTCTCTCTCCCCTGCCAGCGCGCGCGTTTAAGGGATTACCGACCTCCCATTATTCAAATGTATGCTAAATGCGAGCGGGATGCGCGATAGCTTATCAAGGTCCTTAGTCGACGTCCCGGGTTACCTTCCTCACCCTTCCACCCTTCCTCCCTCCCTCCCTCTCTGGCACTCCCTCCCACCCTCGCGTCGTTCCGTCTTTCCGGCGATCGCGCGATTCCGCGGACCGGTCCGCCCCGGCTCCATTTGCTCGATTTTAACGCATTGCGCGCGCGTAACGGACGCTTAAGCGCCACCGCCCCCCGAATTTCGCCGGAATCCGGCCAAAGGGCGGCCTGGAATATTGAAGTTGATATTTCTCGCACACGCATATACACGTACGCAGATAGACGCGAAGAGGGGCGGCGGATTATCTCGTATTATTTGCTCGGTCTCGTTTTTTTTTTTTTTGGCTTTTTTTTTTAAAGGTATTCGTGCGAATAGGGCATAATAATAATTGTAATGTATAGGTATAATCATTTTAATATACTAATATACTTTTTTTATATAATATATTCTATCTTATATAAATGGTATATTATGTAATATTCTGCGTTCCGGAATATAGAAAGAGGACTATCCTATAAAAACCAAGAGAAAGGCCACTATACTTCTATGTCTACAAATATCATAAAGTTTCTACTTGTAATTTTCCATAGCTTCACAAATAGTTTCCAAATGCACCACATTTAGAAATATTGATTAGGCATGAAATTCCCTTTATTCCATGCTCCTCGCTCTGCTCTTGGACGCATCTCTGAAAGTATATAATACATTTTTTCATTCGTATACATATATAATAGATAAATGCATACGCGAAGATACAATCTCCGATGAAACATACATAAGCAGCGATGAGTGACGGTGATTCTCGGCGAGGACGCGTTGGATTTCAAAATTTGACAACGGAAGAGCTTGCTCTGCGAGCAAAAGCCGAGAGCGGAAATCTCGCGTTTTTACACCGTCGTCGAATAAATGAAACATGAACGAATACGGGACGAGGACGAGTGTTCCGTCTTTCCCCTTCATTTTCATCGCGGCCACGAGTTCCAATCGACAGCCTGGATTTCGAAAGAATTAATTATCATCGTTGCAGTTTTCTATTCTGTGGCGGCGACCAAAACACCTGCGATCATTACCTTTTTCGGTGTCGAAACGAGTCTATGGGAATATTCGTGCTGATAAAAGTATTAAACAACATCTGTCAACGTAAACGTTGAACTTTCACTTTGACTTTGATCTGAAACTTTTTTGTTTCTGTCGCTAATCAACATTTTATTGCAATTTCCCGCCGAATTGATTGATTCTTAGCTTTCGCACGTGTGTAAAAATTTTGAAAAAAAAAATTTTAACACCACGTACGCGTGTAGAAAAATATTTTTAAAGGTTATTAACGAGAAATAATTTCAGACGTGGTTCGACGAAATTTTTAGCCAAATCCTTTTGTTCATCTATAATTTCAAATAATATCAATAAATTCTCTGGATAATCCTAATGTCTCATATGTGACATCACATGGGAAACGTCAAAAATTCGAGTATCAAGAATCCAATCAATTTCAGAGTAAATATATATATATATATATATATATATATATATATATATATACAGATAGATTACTTCTTCGCAGATACCTAAGAGCTACCCTCGCCGATGTAAACATCACCGCTTAAACATCCGTCCGACGCTCGCGTATACACCGAACGCCGCTCCCATTGGCTGCTCCTCGAGGCGGAGGGCTGGCGCGCCCGTTTAAGTACAACGGTCGCGAGAGAGAGAGAGAGAGAGAGAGAGGGGGGGAGACGGTGGGCAGGGGAGATCGAGTAAAAGAGGCGCGAGGGCACGGAATATCGCGGATGGAATTGGCGCGCGAAAAACCGCGGGTAGACCGCGAGGTGTCGCGCGCGCGGGCTCGGGCGCGCCAGATACCGCGGAGAAAGAGCCGCTGCCTCGTGCACAGAGAGGGCCCCTCTTGGGCGGCCCGCCCGGTGGGGGGAGGGGGGAGGGGAGCGGAGGGGGGCAGATGGGGAGGACGAGGGGGCGAAATTAGATCGGTCGTTAAGCCCCGGGAGACGGGGAGATGGCGCGCGGGAGCGAGGGGTCGGGAGGGGGCGCCGAGCGATTTAACGAGGATGACCTCACTCGCGCGCCACTGGCCGCGAGAGAGCGCGCGCGGGCGCGCGCCGAGCGAATTCTCACGTCAATCGCGGACGCCCTCCCGCCGCCGCCGTCCACCTCCTCCCCCCTCCCATCACCCTGTCCCTCGGCGCGGCCGCAAGTGGCGCGAATTGCCGGCAATTGTTTCCGAAATCCCGCGCAGTCCTCTCTCTCTCTCTCTCTCTCTCTCTTCATCTCGCTCTTTTCCGCGCACTCGCTCTCTTCGGCGGGCACGACCGCTGCACTCGCGCTATGACACTCGTCGTCCCCTTTCGTCGCCCCCCCCCTCTCTCTCTCTCTCTCTCTCTCTCTCTCTGCCTCTCCGCGGTGATAGTCACGAGCATAATGTGCCGAGCATATATCTCGGCGGAATTGCAATCTTTGTCGCGGTCAGTTATAATGCATTAGATGCGCGCCCTCGATTTTTCGAGACGTCGCCTCGCACTTTGTTTACACACACACACACACACACACACACACACGCATGGACATACGAACGCGCACATATAGATATATTACGTATACGTACGCAAAATTTTTTTCAATATATGCGGATATTATAATTATATGGTGTAAATCTGTATAACAGTGTAAGAGGTCGCATGCTTACAGAATCGGACCGAGGAATTTGATTCGTTCTGCTCTCGCGATCATCGACTATCGTCGTCGCTCCCGTTTCGAATTCTATATCCTCTCCATAGTATGCAATATATGGATTAAATTATGAACGAGTCGCAATGGCCATTATTATTATCACTATTATTATTCGCGTGGAACCATCGCGTGGATCGGTATGTTTATTTTTTTTTTTTTTTTTTGTTTTTTTTTCACGTGCCGCGCGCCCGGGGCCTCATTCATAAATGTGCGTTGCACCGT
This sequence comes from Sycobia sp. Sy_11, assembly GCA_018907035.1. NCBI lineage: Eukaryota > Metazoa > Arthropoda > Insecta > Hymenoptera > Epichrysomallidae > Sycobia > Sycobia sp. Sy_11. The sequence goes on from JACCIC010000103.1 coordinate 904,235, forward strand.
TTCGCGGATGAGTCAATGGGGGCAATCAAAAGCGTTCGGCTGATTGAATTAACGGAATAAATCGTTCGCAATTGCTTAAATTTATAAGCTATTTATAAGTTGTATAAATATAAGAGGCAATTTCGCTTTCCGAGAAACGGGTTGTCAGTGGCAATTCAGATAGGGGGCTTTTATATTTCGCGCGATTCACGTGTTTTTACGAAATTTATAAATAGTGCGGATTATTGTGTTTTTAGTTGGCTTAATATAACCAATATATATATATATATATATATATATATATATATATATGTTGGTAACAGAAAATAATTTTTTTCTTGAATACGGCCTAATTTCAATACGAAATTTCAGAATCCCTCACTAGAAGAGTATAATAAAGCTCAAAATAATTTTAGGATTTAAAGTATGATTTGCAATTTAATTCCAAATGTTTTGATTAAATCATTTTTCGCATTAAATAATAGCCTACCCAAATAAACTTCAGTTTACAGTATTAAACTGTAGACCTAGCATATTTATTTTTTAGAAAAAAACATACTTGGAACAGAACGGAAACTTATACAGAAAAAAAATTTTACATTAAAAATTACAATGCAAGCCAGTAATCTGATAACCGAGTATTGAAAAGGATTCCTTTTTAAGAAATTTTATAAAGCAAAAAATTACAACTATAACTTGAAATTCTGAATCTACGACAACTTTTTAGTTTTTACAGTTCGTAAATTACCTGACACTATCGCGCAATTTTCACCGGAACAACGTTCTTCGCGAATATCTTCGTTTCGCGATCGACGATCCAGAACCTAAATCCGAAACTTACGTATACGATTCTCACACGGTCGTCGCACGGATCGCTCTAATATATATATATATATATAACGCCCATCTCAACTGTCCATTTCCACTTATCCCCGCCAATGAAAAGCTCCCGCACAAAAGCCCCGGGGAGAGCAGGGAGGAGGGAGGGAGGAAAAAAAAGAGACGGGGGGGGGGAAGGGGAACAAAACAAAACACACCGAGATCCCCGGTGACTCTCGCTCTATCCATCTCCTCGTGCGTGCGCGCGCGCGCGCGCGGGGCGACAGCGCGGATCCGCGACGGCGACGACGTGTGAATCACTCTTGGGGCAATTGCCGCAATTACGCGCGGGGCCCTCCTCCCCCCCCCTCACCGCCCCGCCGCTCTTCGCCCCTGCGCCGACCCTCCCGCGGACGCGCGGCGCTCCGGCCGCGCTCGCGTTCCCACGACCTCCGCGTCCATTCATATACGCGCTGCCGCGCTGTTGGTACTATATACATACATATATATATATATATATATATATATATATATATATATGCGCACGCCATCGGGTCGGCTCGCAAATCTTGCCCGCGCGCTTATTTCCGCGCGCCTCATTCATGCGCGCGCACACGCGTCGGGGCGCCGGATTCGCGGTGCGGGTAGGTTGAGAGGATGACGACGCGGAGCGAGCGTTTTCACGCTCGCGGTGTCGACGACGTCTTAAAAATAAATCCGGGAACGGCGGCCGCGTGTAATTGTGGATCTCGCTGCGGTCGTGGCCGGGGGAGGGGAGGGGGGCGAGGAAAGACTCGCGAACGTTGCCCCCCCCCCTGGTACTGAGGGGAATAAATATAGATATAGGATGGATGGATTTTTAATGATGTAATTTCAATCCAAAGATAAAGATCGGACAATCGCGTTAAAGCACTTTCAATAACATCTTTATAATAGGGAGAATTTTACGTTCGTAACGCAGGCGTCGGAAATATATTGTTTTCTATATACCGTGGGCGTAAAATCTGAATCGCTATAGCATGTTTTCGAGTCTGAAATTCGGTAGCAGGCGGGGGCGATTTGATGGCACGACGGGATAACATCGCTCTCTAACGTAATTAATAAACTTAAAACTCGCGCGTATATGAGAAATGTAATAACGCGAATATTGAACGGCGTGAAGGGGCTGTCCAAGACAGTTTTAAATAAAAATTACGTCAAATATTGCGGTGGTTGTGCCAACTTTTCGGGTTATTTAATCCTTCCGCCCTTCTTTTTTCGGAATTTTTGGCACTTGTAAGGTTCCGCCTAGAAAACGCGTCATTCTTTCCAAAATAGGGAAAAGTTAAGGAAATCTAACCAGAGCCCAGATAGAAAGCCTGACCATTTCCTTAATTCTCCTACCCGAAAGATCCCGACTGGAAAACACGTATAATCCTAGCATCGGCAAAAGATAAGCAAATCTGAATAGAATCGGGAAACTAATAATTAATACCAGAGGATCATTAGATAATCGTTGGGGAATTTAATTCGAATCTGGCGAGCATTACCTATCGTGAGGCAATCATCGGTAATGCCGATTAGGATCTAGCCCGAACTAGGGATACGTCGAGCCTAATTCTCCGCGGAGCGTACCGATCGCATTCGAGAGCCGGCGCGTGCAGCGAATTGCCACCGACCGTCGTTACGCGATTCTCGAGACGGGAACCTTCCTTTTTTTTTCCTCGCCCATCCCCCCCCCCTCCAGAGGCCGCAACAAGTGCAAGGGAAAAATCAGCCCCGCATTTGTATGTAACTTCCGCGTGCTGCGCGTACTCGTGTAACGCCGGTGCATTAGTTGTCTGCACCACCACCACCACCACCACCACCCCCCCTCGCCCCATCCCACAGCGCTACGATCGGCAACGCAACTGCGCTGCCGGGCAATCACGTCGCCGGGGTGGTCTTAAGCTGCCCCCCCCCCTCCTCCCAATCCTCGCCCGACCAGGCTACCTTTGGATTAGCGAGATCGTAATCAGGGGATCGCGCGGGGCCCCGGGGCTAAGCGACGACGGCTACGGGGCGACGGGAGTCGAACCCTCGGCGCGCCCCGAGGTGTCAAATGTCAATTCGCCCCCCCCCCCGATGGGGGATTGGGGGTTGAGAGAGAGAGAGAGAGAGAGAGAGAGAGAGAGAGAGAGAGAGAAAGCCAGCGATCGGGTGTCCGATACAAACTCTCTGCTCGGTCGTCTATGCGTGTGCGCGTGTACGTGTGTCCAAGGATATATTTGAAAACTGTGCGCCTTGGCCCTTGATATTTATGTATGCTCGTGCGTGCGTGTGTGCGCACGTGCATATATATATATATATATATATATATATATATATACACATATATATATATATATATATACATATATATATATATATAAAAGAAAATAAGATATCGAGCTCTAGTCTCGACTGACGCACACCCGTAGATATATATTCCGCTCCTTGTCGGCTAATTGATCGCTTCCCGCTGAGAAACGAAGACAGAGCTGCGTAAAGTGATATCCGCCTTCGTTCATTGCGGGCTTTGGCGCGTGTGGGTCTCCTTCGTCGTAAGGAATATCTTCGCATCGGCCTCGTAATCGCAGACGATATATATATACATATATATATATATATATATATATATATATATATATATATATATATATATAGTTATACCATCCTATTAATATTATAATCCGCAATCTTTGCAAGTTCGGAGAATGCGCGCTTTTGGGACAGTCCGTAGATTATTAAATTCTGTTCGCGGGTTTCGGAGGACGAATCACAATCTACGATTGATTCGACCCGTGAATGCCAATCATACTGTATCGACCGATGTATATATTTGTATTGTCATACGTATTGTAAATATTATGACGAAAAAAAGGTGCACGAGAAATTTTTTTTTTTTTTGTTACATTATTATTGGGCCATACCGTGCTCCCATAAAACTGAATTAGGAATTTTATGTACTGTGTGCTGTATTACTTTCATATTAAAGTATAAAAGATCGCGAATCTGTCAATCTTTCTATAAATTGATTGCAGCGGCATTTTTTAATCGCGTACATTTCAATCACCAGCGCCAATCTGAACAATTCAAATGAAAATTGATCCCGTCCATAAATGTATATCATCTACATATTATATTTTTTTAATAGTAGGACGACCAATGTATGTGAAAAATATATCTTCCAATAAAATTCGCCATGTATTTCATATCTATGCAAAAAAGCATTCTCGCTCTATTGCGAGTCCTTTAAGGATAAAAATAAAAAAAAAATAATAAATAAAAAAAAACGAGAGAGAAGAAAAAAAATAATGAAAAAACAAACCTACCTCCTGTGCGCCCGCTAACCAAAAACAATTTTCTCCTCTTACGTGCAAGCGAACGCCGCCCGATCGCTCGAGCGCGCGACCGCAATAAAAATGCAAATAATCTCTCATACTGCCTACTATATATATATATATATATATATATATATATATATATATATATATATATACATACACAGATCGGGCGTATACTCCTCCAGAGCCCCGAGAAAAATCGCGCGCTTCACATTTACAAGGGGGCGTTAGAGCTCGCGCGATCTCCGAAAGGAGCATTAAATAGAGGGGGAGGGGGGGGTGGAATTATGTCCTGCGCACGTACGGCAGTATACACGCGAGGAGAGCCAAAATTTGGAGCCGAGATCGCGCGCGGGGCTTTATTGGGGCGCGGCATGGGGGCGGGGGGAGGGGGGGAGAGAGTAAAGCGACACCGGCTACGCGACGCGCGCCCGCCCGCCCGTCTTGGCAAAACAGAGGGGGCCAGGGGGTTCAGGGGCCGGGGTTCCTTCGTAAATATTGTTATATACTCTCTGCAGGCTCGGGGCGCCGGGCAATTTTTGGGGCGGCCATATGTCGTGCATATATATATATATATATATATATATATATATATATATAGATAGAGAGAGAGAGAGAGAGAGAGAGAGCGAGATACAGAGAGCGAAGCGGCTCGTTGGCCTTTTTGGCGATTTCACCTATCGGGGGATGTGTGCGATGACTCCGTAGTGGAGGATTTGTGGGTCCGTAAGGGGTCGGACGATGTTGTTGTGGTAACGGTCCTGCGGTGATTTTGGAAATGATTTCTGTTCAAGCGAGTACCGAGCCACCGAATGATGGGCTTTTTCTAAAACTCGTCGTCGCGCAGAGCTACGATGCCGGGCGAGTACAGTGTGGCCGCTTGGCTTACGTCGATATCCATGATTGGAATGTTAAATTGACCATTAAAGTATCAAAAAAATCAAAACTTTACGATCGTGCCTTTTTTCTGTTTTCATATCGTAAACTTTGGAAGAATTTATAACGACGCTATACGCTCATTTTATACTCACATCTCTGTATACGTATACGTATCGCACATCCATTAGCTTACTTGAATTTTCGTAAATTGCAAACGAGCAAAGAAAAAATCCATCCATGCACACGTGAGGTGACGAATAAAATGTCTAAAAAAAAATCATTCATTACATACGGATAATTTATTATTACAAATAACTCTGATTAATGGTGGGCAGACGCTGTCGATCGCTAATAAAGTAATTTTACTCCCGGGAAATAATGGAGCAAATTATAGCTGAACAAACGAAGCAAGCCAAACATTTTATCAGTTAATATCGCCACTTGCGACGGTCGTGCTCGACTGTGAGATCGCTGAAATAATCGTGATTTTCGAGAATTCAACCTCGAAGCAGTATCTCATATACGCATATGACAACGTATATAAGGCCAGTGGAAAATATCGCTGTGTAAATTACGAGAGATTATTATATATAATGGGTTCCAATTGTATTTGTATCTGTGTACAAGTGTCTGCATGCGTGTGCGTACCGTCAAATCACGTCAATTTCTATTGCTCGCCCAGTCACGGTCATTTTCCACCGAACACCTCGAAGCTCGTATATATAATATTAAGTAATTGATCGCTCCGGCGTGAATTGCAATATTACATACACACACACACACACACACACACACACACACATATATATATATATATATATATATATATATAAAGCCGTAATTTTTTATTACTAGCGCGATTGCCCCTCCAGGCGTAACAGTCGCCTGGCCGAAAGATCAATCGGAAACGAGCACTGTAAGCGTGCACGAATGAAATCCTGAAAATTACGTCCTCTTACGAGAATGGTAGAAGAAGAAAAAAATCGGTCGAGACAGAGCTCGTGACGATCGTGATCATTGAGCCGTGCAATTCTCTTAACCGCGATTTTCAAAAGAGTAAGGAAAGAGCCAGTCCGGTCTCTTATTCGAGAAATCGTGTGTTGATCGATTAGCACTGAAATTTTTTTATCCATCGATACGGAAAAATCCAGGAGACTACTCCCGACAAATCCAGCAGTATCCTCGCTGCAGATTTTCTATTTCCAAAAAAAAAAAAAAAATCCATTTCCATGGGATCACAGCTGTTTTTCGTATACGCGTATATTGACAAAGTGTTCTTTTAACCGGCAAATCGAGCAACGACATTTTTTCCATAGTAAATTCTTTCGATACCCTTGAATTCCCACGAATTTTCTAGAAAAACTCGCGAATGAAAGTTTCCCGCTTACGGAACGTGTTAACGGCCCAAAGACTAACTTACGGGAATTCTTTGACGACGAAAATATACGTTTTTCTCGGTGAGCAGTAGAAGGCGGCGGAGGCAAGACACAAATATATTATCATTGCCATTGCCAGGATAGCGAGAAGGGAACGATTGAAAAATTATCCGAATATAAATACGTATATTACGTATAAACTATCAATAGCTTGAACGTTATCTGTAATTCTAGAAAAAGAACCTTTCATACCTCGACGATTTCTTTATCCGTGGGAAATTCGGAAAAATCAATAAAATCGTCGCAAAAACGGAGCTCTGCATGTGATCATCCTGTTAAAAAAAAAAAAAAAAAAAAAAAAAAAACTCAACCGTAGCGAAACAATGCCTCCCGTGACATCCTATAATCCCAAGCTGTAACGTAAAACGGCTACCCTAAATCTTATAATAACAATGCCCCGTACAAATTGCAAATCATCGCCCAGTATAGCATCAACCCTTCCCGCTCTCCATTTCACTACCTCCCCATCGCTCTCTCTCTCTCTCTCTCTCTCTCTCTCTCTCTCTCTCTCTCTTACTCCAATCCTTCTATGGTGGAGCAGTCGAAAATCATTCTATACCCCCCCTTCTCCAGCTCGTATCGAAAGCCTTCAAAGAAAATTCAGCTTCTTTTCACCAGCATAATCGAGATGAGCAGCGACCCCGATCAAAAAAAAAAAAACCAACCCACCAACTCCGCTTCAATTACACACACACACACACACACACACACCACACACACACACACACACACACACACACCCGCACTGCACATGATATACATTATATGCTAAAACCTGGCGAAAATCTCCCTTAGCACGGTTTGGCTAGCGCGAAAAAGGGTATCCGTACGCACAACCCGTACGCGAAGCACGAGTGGGTCGTTTGGGGGAGGGGGGAGGGCGTAGCAAAAATTAGCATCGCTTTCAAGTCCCCGCGCGCGCGCTAATCTCGGTGCTGCTCGGCGCAAATTGCCGCTGAATGACGGGCTAACGAACGTTCTCGCGGTACACGGCGAGCGCACGAGGAGCCCGGGTGCGCGCGGCACGCGCGCGAAAAGTCGCCCGCGCGCCTCAGCGATGGGCCCCGGCCAAGGGGGAGGAGGAGGAGGAGGAGGGGGAGGGGATGGAGAAGAAAGGGAAGGAGAGAGACGGACGGAGTGAGCGGGTTGGGGGGAGGGGGATTGCACGTATGTATATAGGAGGCTGGAATCGAGGAGCGTCGCGGCTCTTTTCTATTACGAAAATCGGCGCACGTGGCGTGGATTACGCGGCTAATTTCGAATGTCCGCTCTGGCGAGCGAGTGTGCGTGTGAGAGAGGGAGGGAGAAAGAGAGACGGAGAGAGAGAGAGAGAGAGAGAGAGAGAGAGAGCGAGATTCCCCGTACGCTGTACGTGCGTGTTCGGCGTTACGCCGACGCGGAGCCGCGCACTTAGCCAATTTAGGATATAATAATTCCCGCGACCGGGATGAGATTATATGTACACGAGCGTAGATGGTGGCGGGGGAGCGGGGGGAGGGATTCCAGGGAAACAGGAGGATAAGGACGGTAGAGATGCGAGAGTGATTTTTCTCGGGATTTTGATTGTTTTGACCTTACGAGCGACGCTGCGCTTTGTCCTGGTGTCCCCTCGGCGCTCTCTGCGGCGACGAGCGGTCGTTCGTTGTCAATGCGACGACAGCGCCCCGCGTATCAGCGACGAAGCCGAGGATTTATCGATGCATTCCATGCTTTCAAGAAAATATCGTTTATTCGAATTTTTCGTTTTTCTTCGTTTCATACGGACATGCGATCCGTATAAAATAATTCGAGAGATTTGTGTTATATATTATCCGTGCAAATTTTTACATTTTTCCTCGCATTAGGATTTAAGTAACCTTGTACGTAACAAAATGTTTCAACGATATACGGTGTTTATGAAATGAAATCTGTAAAAAATTTTAATTGCCTTTATATATTAATATACTACACTAATATATAATAACATCATAATAAAAACTATTTAAAATCGTCTTCATAAATTTATGTCGAGATATTATAATTCCAGATTCTACGATACAATAGATGATCCTATCAAATTCATACATTATTTCACATAAAATAGCTGTCAATTTCACATCAATATTTAAATTTCTGGTAATTTTAACGTCGGCAATAATTTGGGTAATTTTAACGTCGACGTATAATAAAATTCTTTAAAATTTACAAAATCTCTCGCGATTTTTCCTCAATTTTACGATTATATTTCACAAATATATATAGGCCCACCGTGCGTATTTCAAATATATTGTACAGATAAATTTTTTTATCAGCATTCATCTTACGGCGCATAAGAAAAAAACAACAAAACTAAACAGGAACCCCTTCCTTATATAATACTTACGTACTTCCCGACAACCCTCCCGTGGAAACGGCAAAAAGGTATACGTATACATCCTATCTATCAAATTCGTGCTCCAGCGAGCGTCGGTAGTTACAAATCGGCTGCCTCCTCGCTCAACAAATCGAAACGCTCCCAAATAGTATAGATATATATATACATATAGAAAATTCGCTCCCACGGAAGCGGAAAAATCATTAACCCCTCGCCCCCTCCCCGCCCCTGCGCGTACGCGCCGAGTTACCGTTTTTCCTCATTACCGGGGGGCGCGATAGCCGCGCGCCACTTCCTCTCCCCTCTCCGTCACCCTCCTCAGCCTTTCACCCCTTCTACGCGCGCCGCCCCTCGTCTCCCACTTTCATCCCCCAAATATACGTCGACACCTCAGCGCGGCGGCGGCGACGTCGGGGCCGCTGGAAGTCATCGCTTAATCCCTGGCCCCGTCTCGCTCCCCCGGCCGTCCTCCTCCCCGCCGCCCCGAGCGAGCCCCGCGTAATCGGGGCTTCTCGCTCGGCGAGCTCACCCGGGCTCCCGACAGTTATTTATCACAGTCGCAAATAAAAAGGGCGGTGTATACACGGCGCGCACCGCCGTATCCGTAATACTGATACCCCCGGCCCGGTTCCGACAATGGCCGGGAAATTGCGCCGCGCTCTGTATACAATATATATATATATATATATATATATATATATATATATATATATATATATATATACACACATATAAGCCGAGGAACAAGTGCGAAAAATCGGTCTGAATTGCCAATGTCCCCGTCGGGGTAGGTGGGTTTGGCGTGCCGGGCGGACGCTCGGCCCGGTGCAGAGGGTGCGGGTAGAATCAATTAGTCGCGGCCGCGCGGCGATTTGTCCCTTAACGGAGAGCGCGAGCGACGCTTATGCCAATACGTACGCAGGTTTATTTGTGCATGAATAAGCGCCGGTGCAGGATACCCGAGCCATTACGCGCTCATATAAAGGCGTACCTTCTATTTATGCATGTGTATGTATATTGGTTTGGCCCGCGCTCGGTGGCGCCCCCCCCCCAGCCCCGAAACTGATTTTAGGCCGCGCACGTGTACTGTGCGTACGCGCGGGCCGCGCCTATTGTGCCCAAGTCCGCCGCCCCCCCCCGGGCTCTTTTGCGATTTGACGCCATTGTTTATACATATTCTTTGTTATGTGGAAGGACGCGGACTATCGGAGGGAGCGTGGGCGTTGTCCGGAACGAATGGGGGGGAGGGGAGGGGTGGTCTACGCCGAATGACTTATTGTGAAATACACCGTTGGTTTATGGGACATTTGCTTTTAATCAGGGAGGGGGTGGAATAATAGCGGTTAATGTTCAAGATACCGAGACAGTGTAGATCGAGAGCGCACCAGGTGGAAGTACATGATATATACGTACGTCTCCAAATTATTAAATGGACTGAAAGTAGAAAGGATTAGATAAATCTTCTTTCTACAGTTTTCAAGTTGTATTTTTTGTTGAATTTTCGTCTACATTATTCGTTCTTTTTAAGTATTTGTATTTCTTACTTAACATTTGTATAAATATATGTTATCAAAAATAATACAGTAACGTATTTAGCACTAAGAATGACTAAATAAAAATTTTCTTTTAATGTGCCGGTTGAAAGACTATCTATAATTTTGGAGGAAGAAAGAAATTATGCCAATACTAAAAAGGTAAATAAAAATAAAAAAAATTATTAGTAATTCTACAGAAATCAATTAACTTTATTGTTGTGATGTTAATCAATTAACTTTATAGTCGCTAATGTGGGTGAAGAACTTCTGGAATTTCGGATAATTAATTTCTAACTGTTATAGATTTTTATACATTATGTACTTTTTTTATAGAATAACGAATAAATTTTATAAAAATAAGCGTAACAATTTTTCGAATATCGAAATTAACGTGAGCACGAACATATAGCTTGAAAATGTCTATTAGAAATTTGTTAATTGATACAAGGCTTCGGAAAATAAAATAAAATTGAGCTATATAAGTCGGCACGATGAAAATGAAAAGGAATCTTACGATTTACATTAAATATCCTTACCAGGTCCTGAAAACGACTTAATATCAAATCTACACGATGCAAAAGCTTCGGACAATTTGGATCGAGGATCGACGCGAATTATTGTCAATTTCAAAAATTACTTTCTCCAGCTAAGCGCAGAAATGGCTAATATGGACATCTCGTCGAACGAGTGCGTCAATCGATCCGCGTCTGTGCCTGAAACGCCGTACACATTACTCTATTATACGTGCTTAAAATTTAAATACACGCGCTACGCGTGGGCGTGCATTTCCCGCCCGTATATGCCGTAATTGGCGGGTAAGATGGCAATTTAACGCTGCACTGTCGTATAAAAAAAAAAAAAAAAAAAAAAAAAAAATACGCACACGCGCAAACATATATAGCACGTATGCGCAACGCGAACATGGGATTCGGATCCCCGGGCTGATGGTCGCGACCCTCGGGCACGGCTTGATCGACCCTTCGGGCATGTGTATATATATATAGTATTTATATAGATATATTAGCAATACCAGATCACGGGTGTAAATTCGCCTTCCTTCCACGCCCGTGGCGCGTACGATATCGACGATATTTAACGGGAAATTACGAATCGAAGATTAAATCGAAACGAATATAAATATAGTTTTTAATACTTGATATCAATGGCTTATACTACGTATCGCGGGGAATTGTTTTAAACACGCGTTAACTTTTTAAAAGGTCCTATATTTGTCAATATAGAGCGCCACCACGCAGCTAAAAAAACAGAACTTATGCTACAAAGATACATGGGCAGTTTCTATTTGTTCTTGGGGATGCTTAATTCCAATTGGCACTTCCTTGTGGAAGGTCGGAATTTTCCTTTTTTTTTTTTTTTTGTATTTGCTAACGAAAAACTCAAAGAAATGTCGAAATCATGGGGGTTTTTCGAGTGTGAGAATTTGAAATTCGGAGGTTGGGTTTGGTGCGAGGTTGGCTTTCTCTGAGTTTTGGCGTTTGTGGGATTTGTAAGGTTTAGGACTCGCGGAGTATATTTCTTCTTTTATTTTTTATCGTACATACAGAGAACTTCCGACGCGATATAGAGAGCAAAATATTCCACCTCGTATGTGCGACAAATGTTTCGTTCTCCATCTCAAGAACGATACACAGTGGAGTTACTGATAGCTTACCAAAGTTATTGTTTTTATATTTGCGACGCCCTTCTAATTAGAAATTCTCAACAACAAGGAAAACTCCGACATAAGAATAACAATAGAAATTCTGGTCGTGTATACCATATACAAAAATATACTGGGATCATTTTAACGACAAAGTCGCATCGATCTCTCACATACATGAAACAAAATCGAAAGCGTCCGATATTCGGTCGCGCTCGGCAGCATTAAAAATCCGCCGAAACTGCTATATATATATATTTTACGCCCGGACACCCTCGCGGAAGGAAAGGACGAAATCCCCGTGAAAAATAGCCCGATACGGTAGATATACATATATGTGTATATGTATAAAAACCACCCACCGAGAGTGTGGGGACAGTGAATAAAAAAAAGTGTTGATTTTCTTCAACCCCTCGCGTCAATGAAGCCTTCGAAGCGAAAAGGGCATGGAACAACACGTATATAAGTATATGTATAACAAGCGAGGCGCGACGAGATTATATTAGTGAATATATATATATATATATAAGTACGTACAAAACGGCGCTCTATCGCCCGCGCCTTCCAAACAATGGCGGCGACGGCTGCCCGCGACCGCCCTTTATACTATATATATATAGATATATATACATACACGTTATATTTATGGCAGGTTGATCCGCGTTGAGTAATGTCGAAATCTGAGGGGGAATACTCTCCATAGTGTGCATAGAATAAGTGAGAGCGAGATCGCGCCTCTATTAATATACGGGCGAGGCACTATATAATCGCGCTCGGGCGACCGCATAGCGATATAATAATTACGCCCTTGCCGGGCGCTTATTATATATATATATATATATATATATATATATATATATATATATATATATATATATTTCACTGCTGGCCCCGGCGCGTGAAACGAGACGCGCGCGCTCTCATCGTATGATGAATTGATCGAGGAGTCTCTGAGCTCCACCATATAAATACACATATATAAGGCGGTGTGCGAAGGAGCTGGAAGGAGGGAGGGTGGGGCGAACCCCGGCGACGACTGTGAATCGACTCACTCGATGCAATATTTAACACTGTTACGCGTACACGCAGTATATATATATATATATATATATATATATATATATATATATATATATTGTGGAGTTATACACGCACACTCCACACAGTGCGCCCTTGAAGTGAGTATATATATAAGAAATTGAGGTTGATGGCGGAGGCGCTATTTTTTATCGATCACTGCACGCGCGCGGACAGTAATGATCGATAATAATCCCCCACGATGCGCTTAATGAAACCGATGCGCGTTTAATACAAGAGAGACAAATACAATATAAGACACCTCGCCTTTATTGCTTCTTCGACAAGAACTTTTATATAATCAATTTGAGTTTAGATATTTCTGAAATGGTGTGTGTGTGTGTGTGTGTGTGTGTGTTTGTTTAACGACAAAGAAAAAAAAAGAGAGATAAATAATAACATCAGTAAGAGGAGTTATAAATGGATGATTTTTATACAATCGAGTTTATTGTCGGCGCGCGTTAGTCAGTACTTCGAGAATGATTGACCGACACGTTTCGATTGCATTATATGCTAAATTTAGCAGTGATCGTTAACAACGAATAAAATACAATTGCATTATATTGCTCTTCAATGGGCGAAGTAGAGGGGGTACGGGGCTATTGCATATGTAGCGAACTGCAATAATTATATATATATATATATATATATATATATATATATATATATATATATATATATATATACACACGTAGCAAAAAAAGAATCTCTATTTTTTTCTCGATATAAAAGATCACTACTATATAAATTTGACATAACGCAATCGAAATGTTTGTAGTACAGCTGTTAAAACGTAAATTGGCCACATAAAATTAACAATAAATTTCTGTCCTTTATATATTGATTATTATATACGAATTTTCCATTTCAACCGTTCACGTTATCGATCAATTTTCTAAAATTTAAATATTAATTTAATAATCGAAAAAACAAATAAATATTCCTTCTATGTTATTGCAGGATATATAATAATAAAATTATTATATAATAATGAAATTATTAAAAAAAAAAAAAAGTATTACAATAAACATATCAAAATTTATTTAAAAATTTTTTGAATGAAATTATATTATCAGTACAAAGAAAAAGAATTCAATTGTAGTTTGTTATATTAGAAACTAGTGTACGTATTTCAGTTATATATTTGCTTTAATTTTTAATACATCTATTCTATAATTTACATTTCTTTCTTTGTAATGCATAAAAAACTTTTTTCAGTATATCCATATCAGATACTAAAATATTGTTTCTCTCATATTTTGCGACAAATAAACTGTTGGAATTTTCACGAACATAATATGCTTAATAACAAATGTATATGGTCAGGTATGAGAAATGGCAGCAAGGGCCTAGGACCTCGGTTTATTATTTCTGACCTGATATTTATGACACTTTAAGACCGATTCAGCAGATGGAAGAGCAAGCCACTTCAGTTGAAGACAAGCCGTCGAGACAGTCACCACGTCCATCTATTCCTTCATATACAGTTATTCTTTATATACACATACCTTGTAATACAATAATTTTCGTTTGTAATCTCTGTGCTAAATAAAAACATTTTAAAACTAAAGAGAACTTGAACATAAACTTTAAAATTATTAACATAATAATGAAATTCTATGTTAAACTATCTTTATTGGAAAAATTCAGCAACAATGAAAAACAATGAATATTTTTCCAAGTTACCATGCTTAAAAATAGATCATTTCCGGGATAAGGCCCATTTTTTCGCCAAGTGGTCCAGTTTTATTTGTTTATAACAAAAGTTATAATAACAAAATTGAAAAAAGTAGATAGAATTATTCTTTGATTCTTAACGAACAGTTTTGTATATGTTAAAGCTTTATTATCTTCATTATTTCAGGAAAATGATACATTGAAATGCACGATCACGCGAGGTAACAAAAAATCACGATTACAAGAGACAAAAAATCTATAAAATACAATTATTTATCAAGATGACTGGCTTACATAAGAAAATTTATGTAACTTTCTCAAAAAATAACCATTTTAAGACATAAATGGGTCACATATCCGAAATGATCCATTTTTTGGGCTGGTAACCTAGAAAAATCGATTTAAATCACTAATAAAATCATTCTTAAATGAACATTTACAGTACAGATGTGTAAGTTTCGTGTTGGCCAGGTAAAATACAATGTCCAGGTATCCTGGGATGACTTCTAAGGGGAGTTTGGTATTCGAGTGAAAAAATTCAAAAGTACCATCTTCTATTAACCAAGCACAATACTCCTCTAGATGTCATTCCAAGACAGCTGGACATCGTCTTCTACCATCCAAACACGAAACTTCCCGTAGATATTGTTTTGAGACTTCCAAACATCTGATTCTACCATTTGAACACGAAAATCTCTGTAGAAATCGTCCGAGGTACCGGGATATCGTATTCAACCTATCGTATTTCTCTGTTAAAACGTATGTGGTATGTCTATATATATATATATATATATATATATATATATATATATATATATATATATATACACGGAATTATATGGAAGCGACAATATATACAGGGTGTCCAAAAAATCCCGGAACACCTTAATCATTTTCCAAGTATACTGATTTTGGACAAGGTCAAGGACAATCTAGAGGCAACTTTTGTCAAGGAATTTAATAGTGACCTTGGATTCGACCTTGAGTTTGACTTTCAAGATTATTTCAAGGTCAACTTTGTTTTTTCAAATGGGAACCCCTATTTTGGACAACGGAAATCGAAAGAGCAGAAAATTTTACGTCCAAACATGTGCTCAAGTCATCCGTCAAGGATGACCTTCATGGTCACCCAAGGTCATTTAACCTCGAACAAGGTCTGGAAACCTCTTAGAATAGAAAACTCGCATTAATTTAATTTCTTGACAAAAGTTGCTTCTAGATTGACCTTGACCTTGTCCAAAATCAGTATACCTGGAAAATTATTAAAGTGTTCCGGGACTTTTTGGACACTCTGTATATAGTTTCGAGGCTGTTGATATTCAACAGAAATTAAGACGCCATCTACATGCCACTGGTGGAATTGACTCCTAAGACCGTTAACTGCGTACGGGATAATACTACTTTACTACGGGAACGACACGTGGAGTCGACGCCAAACTCGGTTTATTATCCCCTCCAAATTGTAATACGCCGCTTATAATGTATGCGCTCATAATTAATTGATGAAAGTAAAATGATTTTCGAAACAACATAGCCTTTGTCCTTCCGAAAATAATAGAGAATATATATTTCGAATTTCATAACAATCGGTTCAATAGTTTTTTTGTTTATCGTGTACAAACAATAATGCGTTATATTTTTATAAATTAGTATGAGTATGATATGATATGATATGATTGAATATGATACATAATTTACGATATTATATATAAATATATATATAAAATAATTTACAATCCAATAATCCTCATACGTATACTACCCACCAAAATCTACTAAGGGCCTCACTACAACTTAGTTCGGACACTGACGATATATAAAGATACATATTTATTTTCGTTTCAATTTCCAAAGAATTTTTACCAATGTTTAAGAAATTTGAAAACATTTTTCCCATGATTAGAGTAAATAAATTTGTACTTTATACTTACATATTAAATTACAGAAAAAAATATTTTTTAATATATAGTTTTTCATATATAGTACAATCGTAAATCATTGTTAAATATGTTCTATATTCAGTTTGTTAATTATTTTTTCAATTTTACCACAACTTTCTAATAATTTATATATATGTAAGAAATTTTAAAACTATAGTATATATTTATGAAGTGTACTATATTATCGATTATAGAATAGTTTGTCGGATGTTTACTAAATTTAATGCTTCCCGAGTACTTCACCTTTCAACGCGAAAAAGATGTAAAATTAAAAAGCATATTAGTCGGTGTTAAAAGTGAAATAATAAATTGTATTTTATATTAATATTGCATTAATATATATATATAAAGGTACTTACCTTAAATGAAGCTGTTGACGAAGAATAATGCATCTTGCAAAGCCGATATTGATATAGACAATTTCAGCTCGTACATATAAAGAATATTGTTCACTAATAAAAAAAATTCACTTCAGCACTATCTTAAATGTCATTTACACTTGATTTTTGTTATATATCACTCTTTATTAACACTGTAAAACTTACAAATGAAGGAATTAGTATTTTAAATGAATTTCAACACTAACTAAAGTGGCGAAGCCGATAATATCGTCGCTCCCGTATAAAAAGGTGTATCTCAGAGGCCGCTTCAAAAAGGCTCTATCTAAGCGCCCGGTTCACGAAGGTGCTATCTTCCAGACCATTTTTTTGCTTTAATTTCAGTCGGCTCCAATGTCTATGTATTCGCGGTATTTACTTTAAAATACAAACATAAATGATTTATATATATCGAAAAATATATATAGGTGGCTATTAGGGAGAATATCGAGTTCAGATGATGGAATACGATGTCTAGGTGCCTGGAGCCGATTTCTACGGGGAGTTTTATATTCGGAAGGTGGAATACGGTATCCAGTTCCCTGGGGACGATTTTTACGTTTATATGCTGTAATACGATGTCTACGTGTCTGTGGACTACCTCTGCTGGGAGTTTCGCGTTCGGACGGTGGAATATGATGTCCAAGTGAGCGATGTCCCAGGACTCCCTGTAGAAGTCATTCGAAGACACGTGGATATCATGCTCTACCGTCCTGACCTGAAACTGCCCGTACAAATCGTCCCGAGCTGCCTGATCATCGTATTCTA
The DNA here is from genome assembly GCA_018907035.1 of Sycobia sp. Sy_11. Classification (NCBI taxonomy): domain Eukaryota; kingdom Metazoa; phylum Arthropoda; class Insecta; order Hymenoptera; family Epichrysomallidae; genus Sycobia; species Sycobia sp. Sy_11. Next base: position 922,079 of record JACCIC010000103.1, read on the forward strand.
CTGTCCGAACACGAAACTCCCTATAGAAATCGGCCCCAAACCCTTGGACATCATATTCCACTGTGGGAACGTGATATTCCCCGTAGAAGTCGTGCCCAGACACTTAGACACCGTATTCCATCGTCCGAACACGATATTCCCCGTAAAATTCGTCTCCAGGCACCTGGACATCGTGTTCTACCGTCCGAACTCGAAACTTCCCGTAGAAGTCGTTCAAACACATGTGGACATCGTATTCCAGCGTCCAAACACGTATTACTTATTATTATCCAAAACGAGATTACTCGTAGAAGTCATCATATATTTTTTTCTCTCTCTATATATAAATCATGTATGTTCTAATTTTAGATTAAATACCGCGAATACGTAGGTAATAGTGCCAACTGAAATTGAAGTAAAAAAAATGGTCTGCGAGATAGCATCTTCTTGAAGCACGGGGTCAGATATAACCTTTTTGAAGCGGGCGCTGAGATAGCTGATAGCATCTATTTATACAGAAGCAACGATAGACTCGGCACAACTGTTCTTCCGATATACTATCTCTCGCTGTCCCACTCTTTCCCCCACTCATTCAGCCCCCCCCCCCACTCTATACAGGCGAGCGACGTTTGAGCGCTGCGCGAGTAATAGGAAATAAGGAAGCGTCGCACCGACATTCCGTTCCCCCCACTTCGCCAACTCTGCCGCACGCGCGCGCGTTTCAGCCACCTCCTCGACACGCCGAGGGTTAACCGCCTTAATTCACGGAAATAATCGAATTTTATAAAGAAAATCGTTGAAAAATATGCCGAAAATTACATTGGCGCTGCGTCACTGAATGTCTGCTTCAAATTTTGCGATCTTTCGAGGGATTAAAAAAATTTTACCTACTTATACTTAAAGCGAGTATTTTAATTTTTATTCTATACTGTATATTATATCACACGATAAAATTTAAAATTAATTACATCTTGATTTTTCATTTATTTAATTACTGATTAATTAGATTTAATTTCAATATCAAGTTTATTTCATTTACTTGCTTATAGCTTTTATAGGAAAATATTACAATTTCAAATTTCACGTAAGTCACAGTGATCTTCTTAAATAAAAGGTGAATAGAAAAATCATAATACATATTATACAACATATTGTATTACACTATGGAATATATGTTACTTTTTCTGTTTCTACAATATCATTAATATTTCTAAAATAAAAAAAATATATATATAGATAACAAATTCTGTTTACCGCTTCTATTTTCTACACTCCTGATACTTTCTGATACTTTCAGAACGTATACTTTTCTCTGAGTAAATCTCTGATGCCGATAAATGCATGCACACACACACACACACACACACACACACACACACACACATATTCAAAACCATTGTCCAAACCACAAAATATTGACAAACGGAGAGACATATACCAGCTCCGCCGGTTTGTACACAAGCATGGAAAAGAGAGAGGTTCTAAGCGAGTGTCTTGAGATGTGGTATAAAATGAATCGATTTTTATAACCGCGGTAGTGGCTTGCGTATTAGTTAGGCCGTCGCATCTACAGATCCCACCATTGTGTATTTTCTTTCTTCGTCAATATAGTTCCGCCTAATTTCTCCTTTTCCAGGCCCACGAGCGCCGGTCGATATCTCTGCGTCCTGATTGGCTGATGGATACTGGCGCGTAGCGCAAAAATAATTCGCAATAGCCAAAAATCGATTTGATATTTATACATATTGTTTCCTTCTCGATCCCATCGTTATACGTGTATATACACACGAGTATATATCCTTTCCACCTCTTTTAATATTCTATGCCTCTGATACTTCAGTCTTTTCTCGCTGCGACGTCCGAATCGAAAACATAGAAGCGCTCCCGCGTTCGTACCTGCTCGTACACACATGCATTTATGTTATACATTGTCGCTCTTTCGTCTCATATTTCGACAAGTTTATTTATGCAGTCTGGCAACAATGTCCATTCGGATGTATCAAGTAAATATTTATTATTATAATATTGAAGACGGGATTCTGGTCGTTGAATAGAGACGGTCATGCAGACGATGTTTTTTTTTTAATTAATTTTTTTTTCGTTATATGTACTTTTAATTAACATACATATTCATTTTCTATTTATTATCATCGGCTTCTTTATTGTTTTTGCATTCTCTCAATTTTTCTATCATTATTAAAGTAAAAGAGAGTTGCACTAATTTTGATAAAAAATATATTCAAAATATTAATATTGAATTTCGAAAGGAAACGTTAATTATGGTACGAGCAGATATCGCGCTTTTGCTGTATTGTCGATCTCTAGAGATTGTAGAAGTAAAGAAACATAAAATCCACGCACTGTTTATACGCCTCTACCAGTGAACGCCGATACAACCAATCAAAATAGTAAACTAAGTTTTGTTAGAATTTTTTTTCACTATGAAAATTGTCTGATAACAGTCACAATGGGTAAACGCAGTACCGACTCCCACGACACCTCGACGCCCTTGGGTGAGGTGAATGTTAACGGCGTCTTTTTATAAATAGACAGTACTCTACATATTATACATTCGGAAACGGGATAATTCGAAAATAATATATCTAAAATATGTACAGTGTCCTCAAATGCAGACAATAAGAAAAAATATCTATTGAGGCGTATAACGATTTATACCTGCAGTTTATTGCACCTTTCTTGCCCCTCCATAGTTTCAAATAAGAAGAAATCCTGTCTAGGACTTACTCGGTTTCAGTTAAGACGTCAAGACGAAAGCCACGCTGTCTTCTAAATATTTTTACTCTATACATTCTTATTTCATAACTTTTACTTTATATAAGTTTTATATGTTTTATATTAACACTTGTCATTGGATAAATAATAAATAATTAAGTTCTTATTGATATAAATCATTTATTTGGAAAGCTTATTTTTCAACAACTATGATAGTTTTTTTTTTTTAAGCAAATAAAAATATTTCTATATTAATAGTTTTGAATTTTACATTTTACAGAATTTTTCTGTATTAATATATGATTACAATAGGTGGTGCACCGAAAATTAGTATAGTAATAGGTGTTGATTATTCATTCATTATGAATCATTAGAAGTACTGTTAGAACTGAAAGAGATAAGTTTCGACTGAGCTCGCAATACAAGCAGACCCATTTCCGGATAGAAAAAACTCTTAATCACTGCGCCAATGTCACTTTAGCGACAAAAAATGAAAACAATTAAAATGGCATTTTCGTTCATATTAATAAACAACAATATCATTCTTGAAACTATTTTATGCGAGAGACCGTTACATACTGCCGCAAAGGATATCTATTCCACGAGCGAGCCGACGAAATGAGTTGTGGCCTCTATATATTATGCATTATTTCAATTGGAACTTTTCCCGAAAAAAAAAAAAACATCAAACGCCTGTGCATTATTTATCAACGATAGACATGTCCGTTGGTGTATCTCGAGACGTCGCTCTTGTACAGAAATTTCGATAGGTTTTATTACATTAAAAAAACTTGAATAGCAACTCTCCAGGACAGTGAATATTCTTATTTATATTAATAAATAATATTCCCATGACGATCCATACTTGCCATGCTAAAGTGAAAATGGGACAATTTTTCGTGCTTATATTGAATATATTTACTATGTAGGCGCCGCACTAATGCTAACTCGTCGCAAATTCTAATATGATCGATGACGAAATTATTAATGTATTATCAGCTCTTTTCATAAGTTAAGATAAAGTCCTGAAATTTCGAAAAATCTAATTTTATCAAATACAAGAATATCAGATCAACCTTGGGGGGGGGGGGGAGAAACGGAATTTTCGAGAGACAAAGAGAGAAGCATCGAAGTCGCGCGTCCCCCCGCTCGCAGCGTAAAACGGCGGACTTCAAATTCTACACTCGCAGGTGTATATCCGTTACATCCCTATCCCCCTTACGCGCGAGGACGGGTGGGGGGCGTGGGGAGGGGGACGCGCGCCTATACACCCACGCGCGCGCTCGATACGAGGGCGGGTAATGGAGGATGTGATAATTTAGCATGCGGAGCGGAGTGTATTTGAATTTTATTGGCGAGTCGGGGACGCGGGGCGGCGAGGAGGGTGGGCGAGATGGAGGAAGAGTTAGCTGTCACCCCCTCCCCCCCCCGGGGATAGAGGGCCGGGCTTACTCTTTCCGAACGGGCGCGCGATCCCCCGCGAAAGAAGTCGAGGAAGATGGACCTAGTAGACGGCGACGACGACGGCGACGACGACGACGACGACGACGGTGGCGACGCGAATCGGATAGGGAGGGGGAAGAAGGAGAGTGTACGAGCGAGTCGAACAGCGAGAGGGGGGAGAGAGAGAGAGGTGTATCAAGGCTGATGCTCTCTACCGCTCGAACCTTTTTATCTATATCTACATATATATACATATACATATATAAGAAAACGTAGAGGAGGGGAATGGGAGAAGACTCCTTTGGCGCGACCGCGCTCCCCCCTCCCCCTGGGGGACAGTTCGACCCGCGATATTGGCGGCGCAGCGCCACTTCCAATATCATTCTATATAACCCGGGGACCCGCTACGCGGCCATGAATAAACTATCGGCGACTTTGAATATCCTAGAGGGGGAGTGAGAGAGAGAGAGAGAGAGAGAGAGAGAGAGACGGAGAACGGCGACGATAAGACGCGCCGGTCGACGCGCAGCGTGTTAGCGCGGAGGACCGCGCAAGCCACGGGGGAAAAAGACACGATCCAGTTTCCATTCCGAGTCGTCCGGCGTTCGTGCATATACATACAGGCATATGTATATATATATATATATATATATATATATATATATATATATATATATACGTATGCATAAGCATATACCTATACATACCGCCGCAGCTCGCTTTACCGTCCGCGGCGAGGGGGCGGAGGCGGCGGCGGGAGAGGGGGGCGGGGGACAGTGTCGCGCTCTCGCGCGCGACCGCGGCGGTGAGGTCGTATCTCGGAAAAAGGCGGAATACCGAATTTTTAGTATCTGGGACGCGCGGGATTACTCCCTCTGCACCCGAGCCCGGTTCGCGTCGGCGATGGCGGCGCGCGCGCGGGGCCGAAGGGGCGCGGGGGAGGGGGGGGGGAGGAGGAGGCGGTGCTTTTATACGCGCTTTTACAGCTTCGAATTATGCGCTTTCGGATTATTGGTCGGAGCTTTTACTGCGGGACGCGCGCGCGCCCGCGGCTCTTCCTTTTACGCTCGACCCCCGCGCGTTTATGTATACATACGTGTATCTATGGGCTACGTACGTACATATATGCATATGCGTATATGTATATGCATAAACGCGTTGGAACTTCAGTTGGCGATCGCGCGCGCGCGCGCCGGTGGGGCGAATGGGGCAGGGGGGGGACGCTCTTCCTCCATACTATCGTCGAGTCCCTCGTACGATGATTGGGACGAATGAGCGGAGCGCTACGGCGAACGGGAATATGATTGGATACGTATGATTTTGCTTCCGGGTCCCCGGATCCTTGTACTTTTATGTACTCTACTGGCGTACGGAGTCGTATGCGAGTGTATCTTATGTATCTATATTATATAAGCAATGCGGTAACGGCGAAGGGGAGTATATATATATATATAATAAACCTTATATGCGCGATGAAATTCGATTATTAGATATACTCGTATATATTGTAATCTAAGCTTCCGCGTTTTTGCCTTCTTGAATATTCTTTGATTAAAGTTGTATGATTTTTTTTCCGGTGAATTATGGCGTAGAGAATTTTTTATCGGCGATTTCGACGAACGACGTAAATGTGTAAAATAAGCAAGAGCCCAACGTTGAAATACGTATTGATATAAAAACAATTCATAGATAATGAATAAACATATGTTTAGAAGTTGTAAAGTAAAAGATATAATATATATATAATGCAGTTGTATAATAAGTATAATTAATTGGTAAGGAAATGTTTTGTGCACATAAAAAGTGAATATATAATTATAGACTTTTTGGTCGGGTTTTTCAATAATTTTTTTTCACCCCGTTCCCACGCCCATCGGCCAATGGTCGCGCCCAGAATTTATCGGGCATGTGGCGGGATATTTGTGAGGAAGAGCGCGTCTATATTTCCATGCCGTAAAATACGATCGCCCATAGCCATTATTCCATGGGATTAGCGAAAAAAAAAAACTATTTTTCACCTCTAACGAGCGTTCCATTTTTTCCAAAATTGTAATCTTCGTGAGTGTTTTTTTCTTCGTCGTTTAAAAAAAAAAACGACTATAGCTCATTATATATTATGCACTATAGAGGCTATATTCGTCGTTTCGGATAAGATTAAGTTTTCAGTTCCAATGTTCGCCGCAAAGCACAGTTGTTTTGTTTTTTTTTTGTTTTTTTAATACGACTCTCTCACTATATGATTTGCCATTTTCACTGCAGAGCACGTTATCTAATATATAGATATTAGGAAAATTTCAGTGTCAGAGCCTTAGTCGAGTACCGGCTGAGGAGCCCAAGCGCGCGCTCTCGAAACGCTGAGCTCGACCTAATGGGGCTACGTGGGTGGATAAGTTGGCGGAGGGGTCGCTCGGAACGCCCTTCGCCAACCCTATTTTTCTCCCAGGATAGTTCTGGTCGAAACGATTTTCTATTTCGGACTACGCAGAGGGGGTGATTATAAACAATGAACTAGTTCGTCTGTCATCATACGAGGACTGTAATATGTCGACGAAAATATATATAATTTTTTCACACGCGATGATTACAGAAGTGCAAAAATATTTTTTTGTTTTTTTTCTTTGTTTTTTAATTTTAAAACCGCGATCTTTAATGAACATTCTATACAGAGGTTTTTTTTTTCATCTTTCAACTAGTGCACGTAATCCGTTTTTGCATATAGCCAATAAAATATACAAAAGTATGTCCGCAATTATGTGCATGTCGACTTTTATCTGCAACTTTTTCGTCGCCGCGTAATTGTGACGCGTGCTGTGCATATCTTAACTATAATTATCTGGAGGAATACCGTTGTGTACAGTGTCAATCGATAATTATGTATAAAATATCATTCTTGCATAACATATCTGATATACATGTTTCTGTTATATATGTTTACTGTATTATATATATATACATATATATAGAAAGAGAAAGAGAGAGAGAGAGAGAGAGAGAGAGAGAGAGAGAGAGAGAGAGAGAGAGAGATAACGTGCTTGTGCGTAGGCGTATTTTCGATTTTTCCTCTATTTCTTATATTCTAAATCTACAGGAGCAATAAGCATCACCAACGTGCAGGCCGACAGTTGAAGAAAATCAAAACTATAAAAACAAAAACCAAAAAAAAAAAATGGAAAACCTATAAAATCGCGTAACTGCTTCGTGAGAAACAAACGAGGTACACGTGCATATGTGTATACGGGAAGAATAACGGGAGAACGAGAAATAAAGAGAGTATATATCGACATGTACGTTCAGATCAGTTCCTCTTTCCCTTTCAATCCACCCCTCTCTCTCTCTCTCTCTCTCTCTCTCTCTCTCTCTCTCTCTCTCTCTCCTTCTCTTTATCGCACAATAATGCTAATAATAATAATAATAATAATAATAATAAAAATAATCAGCGCGCGAGGGGTGGATTATGGTGTGCGCGACGCGCGAGGTGTGTCGCTCCATCCGCGATTAATTTCCCGGCGCGTCGACGCCGCGAGATCCGCGTCAGAATGATAAAATCAAGCAGTCGGGATAATGAGAAGCGTCGCGTCTCGCGCAATTCATCGCCCCCCCCCTCCCGCGCCTCAATCCCTCCCCAACCACTCGTCCTCCCTCCCCCCGCGAGGGTGGGTTATTAATATTCAGCCCGGGGCTCCGCGGCCGGAGAGTGACAAATGCCGGCGCGAAGTGTAGCGGGCTGACGGAAGAGGCGGGAATGCCGAGGGAACTCTGCGGGCCGCCCCCCGTCTCTCTCCCTCTCTCTCTCTCTCTACTGTTCGAAACTCTGTAATTAACGCTAATCTCGTATCTCTCTCGCTCTCTCTGCCTGTCTATAGACGCCCCGTTCCTCTTTTCTTGTCTCTTACGCGCGCAGGCCTTTCGCCGTATACACACTGAAAGCGTCGTCGGGCTCTGGGACGATTTTCCGTCCCACGTCCGAGCGACGCGATTTCTCACGATCTGTAATTGTAAATTCTCCGTTATCGGCGCATTATGCGAAAGTATACGCGTATGCGTACAATCCGTTCGTTATATATATAGTTGCTGGTAAAACACGATTAAATTTTTAATGGCGATCGCGTAACGAATTTCGTGATTATATATTGATCGGACACGTTGCGGTTCGCGACGAAGAATAATAAGGCGTAGAGATCGGTAGCGGGGACGCTTTTTAAAATAATCTACAGCTCCATAGAAAGGATTGAATCGTCCGGAAACACCGAGCTGGTTCGGTATATGCTTGTGCTAGGAAAGTACAATAAAACATATATATATATATATATATATATATATATATATATATATATATATATATATATATATATTAAATAATAAATCCAAACGTGTTTAATAATAATTTAGCAATTTTTCTACTCCATATATATTTCTCGAAAAGAAAAAGAAAAGTTTATAATTTACTTCTTTTTTTCTTTATGCTTTTGAACATTTATGCAAAATTCTACAGTTGACAAATTCTTAAAATGTATTATTCCTTGAAATTTTAAAAAACAAATAGTAAAAACATTTATTAATCCTTATCACTGTATTTTCATGTTATATTTATACCCAACGAAGTTTTTCTTTTTAAGACTGGCGTACAATATTCAGTGGTCTTATATAGACGCTCAAAATCATATACCCTCTCGATACAATCGGACAGATAACCAGAGTCTGATACATCCCCATTCAAAAACATAATTAATTCTATCGAGGAGAAGAAGAAATAAAATAAAAATAACGCGACTGTATGCTTTCAAAAGCATATAAATTACGTGTAAGATGGCGATATAGAGAAAGATATAGAGCGAACGATTTGTAGAAGAAATAGCGCGCTCACTCGACCATCCCTCGGGCGCATGTATATATATGTATATATCGTACACTAACAAACACCCCCTTCACACACACACGCGCGCGCGCGGACACGGACACACACAAAATGAACGCATTTACTCGAGCGACCAGCCGACCGCGAATATCCTTGATTAAACCGCGCACTAACAAAAAAAAAAAGGATACACCGCGCTGCGACTTCACTTCCGCAATGAGAGAATAATATACGAGAGAAGCGAGGTCCGCTGGCCGAACAACATCAGCTTTCCACCCACCGAATCATATATATATGTGTGTATGTATGTATACACCACTGCATCTCATACCGTTCCTTTTATATACTGGCCCCGTATATCCGATTTGAAATTTTCAAAATATTTTGGCGGAAACCAATAAATCTATGAGAAAAATGAGAATTTAAAATTTTTTGTTTTTCTCCAATATTATATATCTAATATTAAAAATACTTCTGACTGATTGCAACGTCACATAGAACAGAAATGTAATTTTCGAAATTTTCAAATTGTTTGGGTGGAAATCCCTAGATCTATGATAAAAATGAGAGATTCAATATTAGAAAAAGAGATCCAATATTAGAAAAATGTCTTTTTTATTGATTCTGAGTGATGGCAGCATATGGAACAGTCCAGAAATCACGTTTTCAAAATTTTCAAATTATTTGGGCCGGAAACTCTGGATCTATGAGAAAAACGAGAATTTACAATTTTTCGATTTTCTCCTATAATATGTATCCAATAATTAAAAAATTACGTTTTATTGATTCTAAGAAGAGGTAGTATAAAACACACAGGAAACGTCCTTAGCCAAATTTTGAAAATATTTGGGTGAGAACCCCTGAATAAGGGTAACAATGGGAGTTGAAAAATTGTCGATTTTCTCCAATAATATATATCCAAAATTTAAAAAATAACTTTTTTATTGATTCTGCGTGATGGCATCATCAAAGACACCAGGAATGTCGTTTTTGACATTTTCAAAAATTTTTGGGTGTGAACCCCTGGATCTATGAGAAAGATGAGATTTCATGATTTTCTCCAATAATATATACTTAATTACTAAAAAATAATTTTTTTTATGATTCTGAGAAGAGTCAGTATGAAACAGATCCTGTAACGTTCTTAGCCAAATTTTGAAAATATTTGGGTGCGAACCCCTGAATAAGGGTAACCATGAGAATTCAAAAATTGTCGATTTTCTTCAATTTTCTTCCACGGGATCAGGTTTACTTTGACTATGCGCGCGCGTATACCGCGCGGACCTATATATACGCAATGGCATTCCTGAAAATCTACATATCGATCCCTTTTTTTTTAACGAAGATAAAAGCACCTTATCCGCCCCCTCCCCGCCCAATGGGTAATTACGTATGCTCGACTAATGCAGGCGGTAAGAACCGTTGTTTATATATATGCATGTGTATGTGTGTGTGTTTTAATTTATATTTTGCCAAATTTTCATCTTTTTATTACGAAACGCCAAATGCTTATAAAAATCTCAACTGACAACTATATATTTTTTATCGGTCTCCATAGGGTCTTTATAAAACAATATTATTCATAATTATACAATGACAGTCCGAATGTTCTTATACGAATTTCGTAGTTGCAATAACCCTCGTATAGAATCTGAAGTAAAAGCTATAACTATTAAAAAATAAAAGATAATAATAATTAATCCACATACTAATAATTCCAGCGTTCGTGTATATGCTGCTGCCGCCCAAAACGTTTCGAACAGCTCCGGCTCATCGTCGTAGACTGAAATAAAACTGCATGGAAACAAAATCGTACATACCTTATCACCGCCCACTTCTTTAAACTACGTAACAAAAACAAAAATATTCTTCCTGAAATTTATTATCCGTCATTTGCGGAAAATATTCGACCCCTATAACCCATTCTGAATAATATTATATCTCTCTAATAACCCTTCCTAAAACAAAAATTTTTATCTCTCAAAATGATTTTTAAAACTTGTGAAAAAATCTTTAAAATCCATTATTGCCAAACGCTCTATTACTATTGATAGAACGAAAATTCATTATATAAATCACTTTAGCAATATCGATAAGACCATAGGTGAGCTACTCTCATATCAGTAATAATTAATAAGTAATAAAAATTATAATGTATTATATGAATGATATGTGTTCTTCATATGATTCTAGAGCAACTAATAAGTATTTATTTAAAGCAAATAAATTTTATTCAAAATACACAAATATTTATATTTTAAATACAAATTTCGAATAAATCATTTATTATATTTACTATTACTATTCGAATTACTATGTATTTTGTATTCAACGTGACGTGAGAAACGAGGATTCGTCGAATTATAATTGAAATTTTCGCCATAAAAGTTCGTAAGAATTAAATCTTAACAGATCGAGGGATTTCATATAAAAATGAACTTGCTATGGCGACCTGCAACTATAATAATTTCAGAAACGATATAATAGCACTAGACAATTTATACAGTTTTATATATATGTAAAAGCGACAGCGATAAATCGTTACGCTCCAATCGAGCTCCTCAGCATTTTTATACATCCAGCATCCACCCTCCCTCCCCCGGCCAAAAATTCTATTTACCTCCTCGATGTCAGGAACAAAACGTGATCGAGAAAAAAAACCCCGGCGATAATCCCACCCTTATAAACCCGACAAAAAAGAGTGATTTATAACGCCAGCTTTATATTATAGTACAAGCGCGCGCACCCACCCCACACACACACACACACACACACACACACACACACACACACACACACACACACACACCATGCAAATATATTATACATAAAGCCCTATAAACGCGCCCCTAATCAAGTCATTGTCCTGCTATACAAAAGTTCAAGCGCCTCTCGTCCATATAGGCGAAGGAGAAATGTATATACGCGCGCGCTAATATATATATATATATATATATATATATATATATATATATATATATAATATATGTATGGTATATGATCTTGCAAAAATCGTGGTTACACAATATCCACCTACGACTCTCGAGTCTCCATATAATAATCCGCGCATCGGGCACGCATATGAAAGAGCATCGGCTGGGCCTGGATTTCCAAACCGTATATATATATATACATAACGTAAGTGTATGCCTGTATATCTATATCATAAAGGGTGACTATATATTGGGGGGAGGGGTAGAAAACGATTAGACAGCCGAGGATGACGCTTAATACATCGAATCTGCCTCGGCTTATAACATGTATATAGCCTCGTAATCGCTGCGGATCTGTATATCTGTATATATATATATACATCCGAGGAGGTACAGAGCGGAGCCGAAACAATGCCGCGCGGGCGTGTAATGCGTATCCACGCCGGCGGGGACCTGCGCACTGTCAGGTCGGCCAGGAGCCGACGCCTCGGGGGTCGACGCATGGAGCGGGGAAAAAAGGGCCACGTGCCCCGTGTACACTTCTGCTTCCGTCGCCGCCGCCGACCCCTCTGGCGCGAGAGCTGCGCGCAGGGTTTAAGGGACGAGGGGGTGGGTGGGGGGGTGAGTGCCGCGAAATGCCGGGACATTCCTGTATACATGCATACATATATATCTATATATTGGGGACGGCACTACGGGGACACTTTCGATATTTTCCAAGGACTTGTTGAATTTGAAAAAAAAAGAAAAGAAAAGAAAAGAAAAGAAAAGTCGGAGAAAGGGTGCGCTTCTGAGGCCGCGGTTTGATGGAGTCTTCGGTCGTGAGAGATGGCTTTTCGCTTCTTTCGTTCGAATAGGCGATGTGTTCGCCGATTGAATATCGGTGCAAGGGTGAAAGGTTATATATTTTAAATATATATATATATATATATATATATATATATATATATATATATATATATATATAGGCTATAAAGTAAACTTATATATTTGTTTCATTAACAGTGGGGAAAGGCATATCGAATGAATTTAGTTGGTCAGTCGAAATCGACCGATACTATATATAATTGCTAAACCATTATCAAATTGATTTTTGCTCTTTACGCTTATAAGCAATGATTTAATATCGTAAAGACGCGGTGTATTTATCGTGACAGAAGAAAAATGTTGACGAAAAGAATGCCAAGTTGCACGACTGTGCTGCGTATTAATGCATAATATATGTGTAACGAAAACTTCTTTTTTTTTTTGCCCAAATGAGCTTTTTTGCGCGCGACGTAAGTAATTTATTATAAACTATATATAGAGTGAGCCGATTCTTGCAAAGCTTTTGCCATCATATTGATGGGCCTCTGTATGAGTAAAATGTCGAAATTTTACTTTTTGCTACGTTTTGAAATCGCAAAATCCCCTCTCCCCCCCAAATAAAAAGAATGACATCCAATTTCGTTTTTGCAAATTTGTCAGTTTTTTAATTACTCGTAAAAATTGTGTAGTACTTTTGGTTTCGATGCTAGACAAGGTCCGTGCCGAATTTAAAATTTTTCAATTTTTTGATTTCGAACAATTGGTTTCTGTACAAAAAGGTCGACACTTCCAACGTAATCTTTTGTCAAGTTATACGTATAACTACTGCGTTGCCGATAAACACATTCTTTCGAAATTATTTTTATATATTTCAATAGTGGCATCCCTTGTTAAACTTAAAAAATCTGATACTATAATATCATTGATATAAAGATTCATACATAAAAAAGTTTATCGCTATAGATTTTTTTTTTCAAAAGTACGTAAAAGTAGTACATTTTTTAATAAATTCAACATTTCTGTTTAGGTCTCTATTTATGAGATTTATTCACAATAATAAAATTGTAAATAACGGCAGCTTGTTGATCGATCTTACTTACATCTGTTGGGGATTTAAATTTAGCAATTTCACACAGAGCCAGAATCAATAGTTGAACCAATGTCCGATTCTCTATTTTTCTTTAATTAATCTGTATAGAAATATTATATGAACTATGTATAATAAGTGGAAAAAAAATTACTTACTAATATGCTAGAAAAAAAATCTTTCATATTTATGCACGACTAATTATCGATCAATTAAATTCAATGAAATTAAAAATAAAATTATAAACAATAATTATAATGCGTCTTATTGTCCAAAACGAATTTCTAATTTTGTGTTTTCAAAATATCGTTGTAACAAACATAAGCGCCAATTACGTGTACAAAACAAATTTTATGAACAACGTAAAAAGCAATAAATGTCAAAACATATGTAAAATACTTTAATTGTGCTTTGGTCGACTGCTTATATACAAATTAATTAATTGGACTGTAAGACCAATGAAAATATTTATTCATTAAAAAATATATATATTAAATATATATCTTTTTATAAAATTTTTATAAAATAAATTTTTTTTTATTTTTTTTATAAAATAAATTTTTTTATGAAAATATAAGAAAAATAATATATATATATATATATATATATATATATATATATAATAAATGGATTTAATTATTTTTCTTATATTTTCATAAAAAAATTTTTTTTTATCCAACGTAGTAGGCCGATGCCCACATAGCCAGCGATAAGTAAGTTTTTAACTGTTGGCAAGAAAGTTACCTGTACGATCGTGGTGCGATCAACCCCTGCTGCGCGCGAGAACCTACTATATAGCTCTCATCTGATCACGCAGTATATATGTAAAAGAAAAGCGGTGCAGCCGTTAGAGTCCGCCCGACGCGTCCGTTACATTACATACTGCTTTGTCCCCCCCCCCTCTCCCTGCCCCTCCCTCGCAGCCGTCAATCAGCTGGGCCGCGAGACCATTGTCTTATCCGCCGCATCAGTGAAAAACAATAATTCGCAGCGACTCGAGCGGTGTGCCCCGTGGTGCTTCGCAATGACATTCGGACGTTCGAAACGTGGCCACGGAATGCCGCCGCTGCTGGCGCCTTTAACGCTATTATTGTTAATGTTAACAGTGCGCGATGCGGTTTCGTATCGGGCTGTGGCGCTCATCCACGGCGTCCTCACGGGCAGCGACACCATGGAGCTCATGTCGGATCGGATACAGGAGGTATAGTATAGTTCTTTGTTGCATTTTTCCTCCTCGGTGCGTATATATATGGGTGTGTGTGTGTGTGTGTGTGCGTGTGTGTGTGCGTGTGCGTGTGTGCGCGCGCGTGCGTGTGTGTGTGAATATTATTAGCAAGCGCGGCTTTGTTCCAGCAGCGAGCAGAGTATTGTGACGATGCAAAGGCATGTTACATGGAGCTTATGACGGTGACTGCTCCCTTAAATATACGTTTATTAATATGCAAACGGCCTGTCGAATTTAAACGTTGCGATATAAATTCATACGCGTAAATAATTCATCCTTGTATATTTCGAAAAAGTACCGAGATAGAGATGAATGCGGTGTGTAAAATTTTTCATAGAAACATACATCGGTCGGGATTTTCATCTCGCTCGCCCGGATATAAAGCGCGATTATCCCATTCAATGCTCGTTCGTCGCGAATTTTGAAGCCGCCTAAGGCGTTTTTCATTTTTGCATACGCAAATAAAACTCGTTCTGATACGAACTATTAGCAATATACACGCGTCATTCGCTGCGCGATATAAGTCAAAGACATCATTTCCGATAAACTATATAGAAACTAGGATTATAATCAACAATAATTCTTATCAAATTTCTTCAACGAGAATAAGTCAATATTACATTAATTTATACTTGCAAAAAATAAAAAAAAAATTGGTCAAAGGATATGTACTTAAATATTGAATGAAAAAAATTGAAAATAATTTTTTTCTTTTTTTGTTTTTTAATATAAATATGTATCATAAATAATAGCTTCAAAACAATTCATATTTAATTGTTAATCTAAACGAAATAATTATATAAATTATTTATATTTCATACTGTCAAGTATGTGTACTATACATATTAATCCCATTTTCTGACATTTATTCTATTTGACATCTATATATCCCATTTAAATCTGAATTGTACATACATATATATAAAAAACGATTTGATTTGATCGATGTATCGATGTACGTATATATATATATATATATATATATATATATATATATATACTATATATTTATTTATTTATTTATTTATTTATTTATTTATTTATTTATATACGCCTGTGAAAAATGGCAGATGCACCCGGGCACCCAGGTGTACAATACCGTCCGATTCGCCGGCTGGTCGAGCCTGGAGAACATGTGGAGGCAGGTGGAGGAGATCGGCAACGACATCCTGGCGATCGGCGCCGCCTTCCCGGAGGGCATTAATCTCCTCGGTTACAGCCAGGGCGGCCTTATAGCCAGGGCGATACTCCAGAGATTCCCCCAGCACAACGTTCGGAACTTCATATCGCTCAGCTCGCCGCAGGCCGGCCAGTACGGAAGTAAGCGCGTAATGCAATAATTCCGCATGTATACATGTACATATACGTATATATGTGTATTTATGCATAAATAACGCTGATGAATTTTATCTTTCGTCATCTGATTTCAGCCAAATTCCTGCACCTGATATTCCCCAACTTGGTCTGCGAAACGGCGTACGAATTGTTTTATTCGACCTTAGGGCAGCACACGAGCGTTGGAAATTATTGGAACGATCCGCACCAACAAGTATATTTATATTAATAACATTCAATGCGTTGATTATGCGGAAAAAAAAGTAAATCCACGATGCGTAGAATGGAAAATAAATAAATTACGGGTGCGCGATCGAATAATTTATTGCAATTAGACGTTTTGTGAGAAAACGCATATATTGCTCCAAATCTCGTCATCGGGACTACGATTACAGATTTCAACTTAACGATAAACAATTAAATTTAATAATATATAAATAATATATCTTATAATATATTAAAATTCATTATTAATAATATATCTCTAATTAGATACGTAAACTATTGCTAAGATTCTTATTATAATCGTAGGAACATCGTTTCAATTATCATTGATTCAAAAGTAACAAGATACGCTATAAAATTGTCGATTGTAATTTATTTGGATTTTATTCGGATTTTGACAAAACTGTTAAAAATATTGTAAAAATATATACCGTAAAAAATATTTTCCGTAATCGTTTAAATATTTTCTGGAATTTTGCCAAATGAAATATTCTTTTAAATTAAAAGAATATTCAATTGATCTATAAGATAGTATATATAAGCGAATTATTCCTACATCGAGCGTGTAAAATGCCATTCTCGTTTACGAAAATATTTATACTTGACAGGAGAAAGTATTTTTTTCGGTCTCTCAATTTTTGATACACACACACACACATATATATACTGATGAACACTGTGATCAAAGTCTCTCGCTGAAATTTCAGGAAATGTATTACAAGTACAGCAAATTCTTGCCGTTCGTCAACAACGAGAAACTCACCACGAACACGACCACGTTCAAGGAGGGCCTGACCAAGCTGAAGAGAATGGTGCTGATTGGCGGGCCGGACGACGGGGTGATCACCCCCTGGCAGAGCAGCCAGTTCGGCTATTACAATAAGAACGAGACAGTGCTGGAGATGCGCGACAGGGACGGCTACAAAAAGGACCTGATCGGCCTGAAGACCCTCGACAAGCAGAAGAGACTGATAACGCACACGGTGCCCGGCATACCGCATTACGGCTGGCACAAAAACGTCTCGATTGTGGACCAGTTCATACTGCCCTACCTGGATTGATCTGCGCGGGCAAGGCTCCCCCGTTCTTTTTTCTCTCTCTCTCTCTCCTTTTCCCCCCTCTTTTTCTTTTGACTCTCGGCCGCCGATCCTGCGAAACTGTACATACGTATAGGTAAAGTGTGCGCTAATTATAGAGATACCCCCATGACTAAAGTGAGATAGAAACTATTATATGTGTATATATATATATATATATATATATATATATATATATATATATATATATATATTTATACGTATACGGTGAAGAAGACTGTTCCGTCGTTATTGTGATGCAATGTATAGTTATACGTGTTATACGTGACCTCGAAGAATGGACAAGGTTTATATACGTGTCTATATGGATTTTAAATATATAACGACGTAAAAACAAAAAAAAAATTACCTATAAGCCATTGATTTTATCGGTGCTCGCAGAAATCTATTTATTCTATATATATATCATATACATAAATAATGCTCCAAGCGCCTGAGAGTATAACAACTGATGATAATTTTTTGTATTAAACTTTGTAGCATATACATATATATATATACATTAATATATGAAAAATTACATTTTTAAACGTAATTATTTAATTCAATATGAATGTAACGCCCGAATGCAAATCCTCGTAAAATATACTAAACTTGTCGGTATATTCTACAACATTCCCTAATGAAAACATTAAAAATATTCTTTATCCAAGTATAAGTATAATGATAATTATTGAAAATAACAATGGAAATGACTTACTCAGAAATGTTTTCTCTATGAATTTGTCTGCACGGAGTCCTGGTAGAATTGTATTAAAATTATCAAATACGTCGTCGCAGTGCTGATTATCTGTTCGCGTGTGCGCAAAAAATTCAAGCGTTTTAGGCCTACGTTTCAAAGGATAATTTAAATACACTCTATATACATATAGTACAGATTTCCTACCAGTCGAATTACAGTAATACATTGAATTATAAATGCTCACAATATCATTTATCATATTATACAATGTCGACGTCGTATTATACGATTGCAAATGGATTAAATTTTGAAAATAAATATAGGAAAAACTGTAACTCACCGACAGTATCAATGTATTGTCCAAGGGAAACAAGCCCATTGCTGTGAATCCGATATTTTTGTGCAGCAGCAGGATTGAGAAATGTTTTATCTGTAAAGGATCGACATATTATATATACATATGTGTGAGGGTGTACTCGATACAACTCGACGGGACCTTAATAATGCTATGAACGATAAATGATTTACGACCTGCTTTTTGATTTCAGGATCATCTGTCTTTCGCATAATCGAATGCACAATGTTCCTGGCCTTCTTGATCTGAAACATTTTAAAGCCGTCTCAATTGCTTCAATTGTACGCTAAAAAATATGTTGAAATATATAATGTTAACAAAAAAAAAAAAAAAAATAAATGAATAAACAAATAAACAACCTCGTTTATCGTAATAGTGGTGTGGTGCGTTAACATTATCAAGGGAACAAGCAGAAGCATCGAACAAGAGCTGAAGTACCAAACTTCGTTCAAGGAATTCTTCAGGAAGTTTCCCGTAATTATCGGTATGAGGATTATGTACCCGTAAGCTATCAGCGAGTAAAAGACCTTTAAAATATAGAAGAGCACCGAGAGGCAGTAAAAGTCCGACACGTCCGCGACAATGTCGTACAGTATCAGATTCAACTGCAACAGCACCGACAGGTGTTCGCTCCCCGGCAGCGGATCGTCCAGGCGCCGCCTCGGCGCCCGCGGGCCACCGAAGCCGCCCCTTTCGCCGAGCAGCCCGCGATACTTTTCCAGCTGGCCGTTGATACGCCAGCTCGCTGAGTGCACGCACGCCGCGACGCAGACGTACTGGACAATGTGGCAGTTGACGACGATGTGAAGGAAATACATGGTGAGGTAGTGCTTGAGGGAGAAGTTAACCTCGATCCCGAAGTAGATCACGGGCAGCCAGAGGGCGAGATCGATGCAGAACACGATCTTGGCGCGGCCCGCCGACCGGCCGCTCGGCCGGGGCGGCGCCTCGAAATTGTCGAGTACGCGGCCGACCCGGTGCAGCCTGTTGCCGATCGCCACGGCCGCGGCCTGCTTGCCGATGAACGCGGCCGTCATGCAAATGGCGGAGCCGAAGTCCAAGCACCTGCTTACGGAGAAGACGTACGCGTACAGGGTCGGGTAGACGAAGGTCGCCATGTAGGTGAAGTATATCTGATAGGCGAGGCTGAGCATTATCCAGGCGAATACGAGGACGCCGTGGGCCAGGCCCCAGCGGGAACGGCGGAACGGGGGCCCGTCCCCCTCGGATCGCGGGTCGATCGACATCGTCGCCAGGCCGAAGCACTTGAACAGCGCGTAGGCGAATCTTACGAAATGCGACATGGCGATCCTGGCCGATGTGTGCTCGACCGAGTCGTGCGGCCCGGCGAACTCGCGGTAAGGGGGTGCAGAATCATATGCAGACGTGTACGGCGTTAATTGCAATAAAGGCGTCTAATAATTACGGCACGGATCGATGCGCGTTAAATTCCGTGCTCTTTTAATTTTCTGTAAGTGCTGCGCATTAGAGCGATGCATTTTTATTAAGCGCCTATATATAGATACGTATGCCAATCTTCCATTTGCCATAGTTGTCGTATGCGAGCACAGCAGGAGGAGGCTCAAAATTACAAAGATCGAATTAATATTACACGGAATTATTATACTCGGCACTGCAATGAGAGAAACGACAAGCTATAAATATACGTACATTATTGTGATTTATTTTATCGATTTTCCAGTAGGATTTAATATACTTACCTAAATATACAGTATTAAATATGTATTTGTTTCTTTTTTTTTTCTTTAATATATAATTTGTAATCCACGTATAGATTATTAATGATGAAATTATGGAAATGAAAAATATAATTGTAACGTTCAATAGTAATAACTGCAGATTGTTTGAGAAATTATTTTCTTATTTTTTTTTGTGAAATTATTGGTCCGACCAAGAAAATAAGCTGGCAAAACGAATCTATTATCGAAAGGTAGAATATATTGCGAAAATAGAGCGCGAAGGTGGATCGAATTCGGTTGACATGATTCTGTATTAACGGATAACTATTATCGCCATATGGCGTACGCGGCCGCTTTGAGCACGAGATTATAAATATATTAACATTGTAAATATATTGTGAATTGCAACGTTATGAAAGCTTAAAAGCTTAAGCTATAATTCTGTTACTTTATACATGAAATTGGAAATGAAATTCAAAGCAGTCTGAAAAGTATAAAGCCCTGATGATTTAATTTCTCTCTATACACTGGCCATAGGCATTATCTGTTTATACAAATAGGTCATATCTTTGAATATAACTGGATTCATGTTGTTTACTGTACACAATGTGTCGACGCGCTAAAGACGCTGATAAAAAGAAAACTTGAGCAATGTCAGAAATAAGTATTTTATGAATAATTGCCCGCAAACTTACGGCTTCGCATAACATTTTCCAGTACAACTAATCCAGGTTTTCTTCTTCTTTCATCAATATATCTCGGACACTTTCTACAAGTAATAAGTTGTAGTCTCATTTTTTGTATTAGTACAAGTTTTCGGTAGTGTCGTGTATAATCATATTAATTTATTTAAAATGTACATATTGACAATGAATATATAGTTGCCAACAGGTTGAAAAGCAATATAAAAATTTAATTCGTATATATATATATATATATATATATATATATATATATATATATATATATATATATAAATGAAATTTATAGTTTCAATCTTGATAAAAGAGAAAAAGTGAAATGATGCAAATGATACAGGTCTAATGTACTTTTTTGCGATATCGTGTATACTGTTCCAGCGTAGATTATATATATATATATATATATATATAGATTTTCAGTAACCCAAGCCGATATATTATGTATGCAGCACTATTTGGAAATAACGTTGTGCCACCCACATGACATAATTTACGTAAATTGTGTGTGGCAAAACATAAATGAGATTCTTTTAATGAAACTTTTTTTTTTTATATCGGCAAAAAAAAACGAGATAAAAAATTTCGTCAAGATTATATATGTTATAAAATATATATTAAAGAATTATCCAGGCCAATTTAAAAAGCAGAGCATCGATAATAATACTTATCACCGCCGTTAGTACTCTCGCTGAAGTACCAGCGAGCAGTCGATGATATAAACAAAAAGAAGAAAGAGAAAAACTTCATGCGTGGCGATGATATTTATAAACATTGAAACTTGCAAAATTTCTATTCCGCAGCTTCCCAATGACGCGCGTCAAACGAAATAATCATATTATCCAGTGTAGAATATTGATAATTATTTAAAGTGTAGCTGTTTTGTGCCAAATTCCATATATTTACTATGCAAATAAATAAGCTTGAAATATGTAAAATAAAAAAAAAAATTGCTTGAGAATTTATAGCCTAATCCTGGGATAAAATTCTGCTTATTTCGTATTGTAAATAAATAAACAATTTAATGTGAAACTAACGAGTCAAAATATCAAGATGATGAAAAAGGATATACGCTCATATTATCCACTTAAAATATTTTTTGGCCGCGATGTATATACGGCGTAATAATTAAAAAAACTGACATTTTTTTTCTTCCATAAGCATGAAATTAATATAATTGACCGTAACTTATGTAATGTTAAGCCTAAGAAATTATTTTCAAAAATCTTACACTGGAATTGAAACTACAAATGCTTGATATTATTACCTTTCGATCCTATAATAAATACGTAAACAATAGAAATGTCAAACAATATATCTCTACGGCATAATAATCGAATACTCAAACGAATCGCCTTGTGGACTTCTTCAGCTTTAATCGCCGTGTTATTATATTTGAATAAATTGAGAATCTTCCAATTTCATGTAAACAATAAAAGTTATTTATAAAATTTAATTTCTACGGTTTACGTGCACCACGATTGAGAAGCAATTAATTAAAAACGTCAAAAATTTCCTTTGGATTAACATTGATTATTTTTAATTGATAATAAAACAAAATTTTAATATTCAATACCATATATTACATATAATTTATGATTAAACGAAATAAATAATTAATCATTATACTTTAAAACGAAATTTTCATTAGCCAGTAAATTTAATTGGTGATTGAAAAAAATTTAATTAACCATTAACTTCAATTAATAATAGCTTTAAAATTTAATTATCGGGTACTTTACATTTGTAATGGCTCAGAAATGTAATTTATTTTTTTTTTTTTATTAATTTATTCATTAAGAGAGCTAGTTAGCTGTTATATGCAGACTTGCTCAATAACACTCACGCAATCAAACCTGCCTGGCGTAAAATTTTAAGCAATGAATAAATTAATTGTATCAATATTGAAAGCCATGGTCAAAGTTCATTATATTCGATTCATTCGCATTACGATAAGTCAAACCCCTAAATTACAATTATACAAGCATGAAATTTACCGTGGCAATGCTACATAATTATAGATTTGTCCGTGCCAATACAAAGCAAGAGTAATTTTTATTTATCGATTTAATCAAGTAACAGACCATACGATCCAATTACACACTAATGTAAATAAGAATGACGCATATAATTAAATTTACACATAGACTTGTACAGCCAATGCTACTATAAAAATAGAAACATATTACATATAATTTACAGGCCGTATATGTAGAACAATTAGACTAAATTAGACGAAAGCAACTGTTAAGTTAAAATCTTGTTCGATTACTAATTAAAAGTAATAATGATTACTCCAAACTTGCATTTAAGTATTAATTGACAATAATGGTTAATTAAAACCTCGTTTAACTGTTATTGAAAATAAATGGTTAGTTAATTATAAATTTAGTTAAAACCTAAAAAGTAACGTTTAATCATTATAATGGAGAATTTTAAATTACCCCAATTCTTATTAGCCGCGACATATCGGCATCTGTTTAGAGCTGTTATATAATATGCGGTGACAAAACTTATAAATGTATTTACTGGGGGAAAAAAACGTGTTTTCGGCACTTATCTGTTTGCTATTATATATACTCCCATTACTTTAAAAGATAAACAGACAATCTCGCTTCATGGATCGCTAGTGATCAAATTTTTTTGACAAGTCTTTGGATCATTTATTTATTTGTAGTCACATCTTTTGCGATGATATTGCTTAATATAGAGACGATAATCAGTTAATTTTTGGACTAGAATTATCGAAATCATGAGAAGGAATGAAATATGTCCCAAATGCCAAAAGAAGAAAAGACGTTCGTGTTATGTGGTAGCTTAAATTATAAACAAAATCATACACTGTCATACAGGAATAAAATACGACGTAAACGAATGATATAAGAATATCATACTCAAACTGTTACAATTACTTTTATTGATTTATATTGAAATTATTTTAAGCCCAGTTGTTCAAATATCGGAAATAATAAATCAATCAAAAAAATGATATAATTAGACAAAAAAAAAATTCATAAAAAGGATTGGAATTTATTTAACAAAAAAAAAAATATTGATATAGAAAATCGATAAAAATGTATTAACTTTGCTATATTTATATTAGGCAAATAAATTAGTTTAAAAAACGATGAGGCTTGAATAAACTTCTTTTATAGAGTAATGGAAACAAATATATTTTACAGAAAAAAACAAACTAATTTAATAGACAATCTAGATCACAATACAATTTTATGAAAATAATTATGCTTTATTAAGTTTTCTAGATATTTTTACAATTTAATAATATGAAGTATATACTATAATATCAAATAAGCGTTCTTTAGAAATACACAGTATTGGTATAAGAAGAATCTTGTATTCTTCATATCACCTGTGAGTATATAGTAAGACACATTTGTTCTTAAATAAATATCCTACAATTATTAAAAATTTGATTATTATTAAAAGTAAGTTTCAAGGTATAATTTTTTATATAATAATTATGAAATTGCATATAAATCCTATTTTAAAATCACGAAGTATTTATATTATAACACTTAGAAAGTACTTCAAACAGCCTCGTTCAGATCATTATCATATGTAATTTTCATTGGCAACGGTATTTTTATAAAAATGATTAATAACTTTTATGATGTGTAAAGCGTGTAATCAAATCCAAGGCCCACATTGGTTGATCTCCAGGTACCATGTGACCGGCATTTCTTACAAGCACTTCTGTTAAGTTTCCTACAGTTTTAGTATATCCAGCTAAATCCTGTCCTACCATCCATTTCTTTCTTAATGCTGTTTTATACTCTTTAGCACCAGGCCAATCTAAATTTTGAAGATAATTTTCTGTCAGAGGGTAGGCAACAATAATGTCTAATTGACCATTATAAATTAAAACTTTATAGTGCTGAAGTAAATCCGAAACAAAAAATGATGCAGACTTTGTAATATCTTCTCTAAGATGCTCTTGAACTTTTTTAGTTACAAAATTAAATGTTCGATTGCCTACATGAATAGCTTTTCGAACATCTGGTTTTTGGACCCATTCCGCAAACCAAATTGAACTATTAGAATCTTTGGTGTGCAAATAATTAAAGTAAAAATCAAAACCAGTAAGATTTTTAAACAATGACGGTGAGCTAGATATATCGTTATCTATAAGTCTATCCCAGATAACACCTGCTTCGAAATATTTTTCCTGTTTAATAAGATCTTGTATTTGATTTTCTAGCTCTTTAAATTGATCTCTTCCATTCAAATCAAGTAATCCATTTTGATATAAATAATCACTATAATTAATTTGATGTAAGGGATCCGTAAATCCATTTCCTATAGCAAGACCTTTCAAATTTATCTTAATTTTAGCTTTAATATTGTAATCCTTGATAGCATGGGATACAGCAGGAACATATTTTCCAGCATAAGACTCTCCAGTAACATAAAATTCATTAAGTTGCAATTCAGGAAAAAGTTGAAAGAATTGAAAAAGTGCTGAGTATAAATCCTGTCCAACATTTGTTTCATTAACAGCATATCCTAAATCATTTTCTGTAAAACTATACCCAGTACCAACTGGGTTATCGATATATATCAGATTATGATGAATATGCCAAGAATATTTCCTTGATTTCAAAGTCATATTTTTTGTAACACTAAATGGTCCATTTTCAGTAAAAAGACCAAACAAAGATGTTGCTCCTGGGCCACCTTGTAGCCACAGAACTACTGGTGCACCTTTCGGGTTTAACTATATTAACAAAAAACATTCAAATTCATTAAATGCAGACAATAATCACTAAATTTGACTATATTTCTGACAATAACATAAAAATAAGAGTTCTGACAAAAAGCATACATATTTCTTTTAAGTGACTGATTACAAACCTAGTTAAAAATGTATGATTTTTTTCAGAACAAAAAAAAATGAAATTTTCATAAACCAAGGTTTAAAAAATTTTCTAAATTTTAAAGAAAATCAAACTACCATTATACTATTATTTTAAAATGTTGTGAAAAAATATATGCAATTCAAAAAATATGTATAAAAAATTTAAGTATATGAAGGTATTAAATATTTATCAAAAGAATATTAGAGATAACAGGGGTCCCTATTATCTTTAGTAACATAAAATACAGGCTGGATATCGTATCATCTAGTTAGCAATACCAAAAATAGAAATGTAAGATTTATACTTATTAATTAAAAAGTTAAATGAAAAAAAATCACCTGAGCCGGAAAAAACCAAAAGAATAAATTAGAATTACACTGCTTATTAACAGTTAGATATCCAGCATAACTTCCAATGTCGTTAATCGCTTTATGCTGAACCATTGATTTCTTTCGTGCAAGATCAATTTGTCCATTTTCAATGAACGGTGTTAAAATCAATGGATCCCCGACATCTTCGCCCGTAGGCACAGGCAATGACTTCAATTTTGGATAGACATTTATAATTGCGGCCGCAAATTCGCAATAAGCGAATATTAAAAGTAATGATGAAATTTTCATTATTCTAAAACCTGTTGACTCCGCTACTATAATATCGCAATATTAAACGA
Source organism: Sycobia sp. Sy_11 (assembly GCA_018907035.1). Lineage (NCBI taxonomy): Eukaryota > Metazoa > Arthropoda > Insecta > Hymenoptera > Epichrysomallidae > Sycobia > Sycobia sp. Sy_11. The sequence goes on from JACCIC010000103.1 coordinate 948,780, forward strand.
ATACGAATTATGAATTATTATTAAAAGTATTTTATAAGCGCAGTACTTTAGTGCTTACCCGACCAATGAAGCCCAACGGCTTTTGTTCTTCCTACTGCGCGTTTTTCTCTTGTTCATTCGTTGATATCGGTGGAAGTATTAATTCGCTATTGATATAATACGATATAAATGACAACTGTGGACTAGTCGCCTAGTCGGCGAATTGGACTACGATCAGCTACGATCTGAAGTCTGAACCACATCTCATGTAACTACCATCATGAACTGAACGGAACATCGGAACGTGCTGATTCCTGAAGATTTAAATAATATGAACCTCATGCCTCAACCTAAACTGAAACTGAAGCTGAGCAGATCTGAATATAAGCAGCCTGAATCTAAATAGACTTATACAGCTTATACTTACTTCTTAGACCGTAACGTAACTTGCTAGAACTACAAAGCGGTCTCATCTGATACACTCAAGAATTTCAAAAACTATGTTTTATTTAATGATATATATTAACTAATATATCATATGTTTTCTAAATAATCAAAATATCATAATAAAATTTAGGTAACAATAACTTAAATGAAATTTGTTTAAAATGTAATTGCATATATCATTCAATAAACTCAGTAGTGCTTTTTATAGGTTACGATTTTATAAAATTTTTTTAAATAATTGTTGCTTCTAGTTCTTTTGAACTTTCTATAACTTGCACTTCTGAATAAAATTATTTTAAATATAATTAATTAAGATTCTTATTTTCAGTTTCTTACAATGTCTTGCTTGACAAGATTTTTAGTAACTGGATTAAAAACATGGGTACCACAAACATCAACAGTTCGCTTTCGATATTATGAAAATAAGAAAAGACTTGTAAGAAGATATGGATATGAAGAGAAAATTGATCAAAAAGGACTATTAGCTCACACTGGAGGTGATAATCCAGTAAAACAAATGCCTATTTATCGTCCAATGGATTCTTGGTCTGAAACTAAAGCATTATTTGGACAAAATGATTATATTGATATTCTTGGTAGTCAAGATATAAAGGTCACAGATATAATGTACGATGTTCCGAAATGGTTAAGAGGTGTTCAAGGAAATGAATACCAAGTATTATTAAAAAAAAGAAAAGCATTAATGCATGGTGCATATCCAAGAGAAAAACCTACACAGTGGAGAAATTTACAAAAAAGAATAATGTATCTTTATAAATTTTTAAATAGAAAGACTAAAACAGGTATGTCAAAAAATTAGTCATAATGTAGATTAAATTGTTTTAATAAAATGATTTCAATCAATATTTCTTTAATATTCAAACCTCAAATATACAAAGGAAAATGAAAAATTAATCCATAAATTTGTTCATAAAATAGTCAATTTATTAATTATAAATCAAGCACTAACAAACTATTAAATATATCTGTCAACTGCAAAAATTGGAGCAAATACTTGCTTTCCCACAAAAAGATTTTGGTTTTAAATGTTGATTTATCATAAAATATCGCGAATAGCTATTTGTATTTACGTACATTCAGTTTAAAATAAAAACAATATAAACAAATGATCAGCTTAAATTTATAAAATAAACTGTAAATAAGTACAATTGAAAAAAAGACATAAAAAATCTATCTATGACTACAATGTCATTAGGTTCTATGTGTAAATGTATTATACAAAGGGATTGCGAGTATTGTCCATTGTCATTAAAAATCAACGGCCTTATTTTTACAATTTTTAACAATGGGATAGTTAATTGAAATCTATCTCCATTATCTTAAATAATTTACAAATTATAATAATAATTTTCTTTCAATCACCACGCATTATACACGTCGACGAGAATATTTTTCATGTTTTCAAAAATTCGAAGTGGCTAAGAGCCAAAAGTCTTTTTAAGATCAACCTGCAGCAGAAGATTATAATAAATTTGTATGACTGCATTGTTGTAATAAGATCGCATAAAATATTTTATATGCATTTAGGTACATAATACTGTTAAGTCTTTTAAAAATCTCGTCTTGATTAAGAAGCTACCGATCACCCATTCAAACAGTGGCAGCACAATATAAGAATCATAAGAGCAGAATGTTTTAACATTCGAATTCGTATTTACATAAAATATTGGCAGTCATTCGCGTTGCTTAGCTTAAAGGCTTCGTTTTCATTAACATCTTACAGATTCAAAATCATCTAGATAATAATTTTTAAAAGCCATAGCAGATTTATAGATGATTTTGTAGAAAAGAAAGTAGAGTCGTTTCATAGTGTTTACTAGCATCTGAACTTCTGAGACTGTGCCTTTCATTAGGATACACTTGCAGTTGATATGGTTTACCAGTTTTTACAAGAGCATTTATCAATTGACTGGTATGGAAAAAGTGTACATTTTCATCTATTAGTCCATGAATTATGAGTAGTCTATTTTGTTCATCAGGAAATTTGTTAACATATGTCAAAACAGAGCCATTGTCGTAACCATGAATGTTATTTTGAGGTAAGTCCATATAACGCTCTGTATAACCTGTGTCATAAAAGTACCAAGAAGTAACTGGAGCACCGGCGATTGCCACCTACAAGTATATATTATTGAATAAATCTTTAATTACAAATATTCTTAAATTTTTTAATGCAATTGAATGCAATAGTTTATAAATATTATTTTGATAATATTAATATACTGAAGAAATATAATAGAATACTTGCAAATTATTTCTTTTTATTAAATATTTTAAATTAAATATAACTTAATTAGTAACCTTGAACACATCTGGATATTGAATCAAGCCCATAAGACTCAAATAACCTCCATAGGACCAGCCATGAATAGCAGTCCGATTTAAATCTATATAACCTGTTGTTTCTGCTAACCATCTTAATACTTCCACTTGATCATTTAGTTCTACTGTTCCCATTTTTTTTTGCAGATGACTTTCAAATAATAATCCCCTATGATAAGAACCACGTGAATCAATTAAAACGACACAATAGCCTTGTGCTGCAAGCATATGCATTCTTAAATGTCTCATTCCCTAGAAAATATTTAGTTATTAATACAAAAAAAAATGTTAAAGTCATTGTCTTTATTACAACATATTTATGTATAAACCTTAAATGTATTTGATACTAATTGCACTTCAGGACCACCATACACATTTAAAATAGTGGGATATTTTGCTCCAAGTTTAAAATTGTGCGGCTTGAAAATCATTGAGTATATTGTATCTCCAGATGCAATCTTATAAGTAAAAATTTCTGGTGCAAACAGTTCGGATTCAGGGGTTGAAGGCTCAAGTAAATAACCAACAGGTGTAAGAGATATATTTTCTACTGTCCAGTCTGATTGTGATATTCGAAAAACCTTTAATGTATAAAGAAAATTATAAAAAATTCTGTGAAAATTGAAGCAAAACAAATTTTTTTGTCTCTTAAACTTACTTGGCATGCAGGTAAGGTTTTTATAGAACTATAAACAGCTACCATCATTGTACACTCTTTGTTAAAATACACATTACTGTAACTGTATCCAGGCCTCGTAAGTAATCTTATTTCTAATGGACGGCGCAGAGAAACAGCGTAAACGTGCTGCTCAAGTGGACTTTCTCTTAATCCTATAAAGTAAACTACCGAATTTGTTTTATCAACCCATAATTCTCTTCCAAGTACTTCCCAATTCCCACTTGTTAAAGCCACTTTTGATATAATTCTTGGTTGTAAATATAAGCTATCCATAGGATCAACAGATTCTTCAACTCCATTACCAGAACCTTTTAATAATTGTATAATTAATAGCTGTTCAATTTTAAAATCATATTATATTTTAATTTACTGACCAGCTATACTTGCTGTAACAAGATACAAATGTCTATAATTAGTTTCTTCACTTCCCCAGATAAATTTCACTTCTGTTGAATCCTCAAGTGGTAAGAAATAAAGCAAATCGTTCACATTTATCCAAATAGGGCTTGTTTCTGAATAAATTACTTGCACACTTGTGGAAGACGGTGTAAAGTGATTCTCAGAATTATATATATTTGGTGGAGGTTCGCAAAAATTATCTACTGAAAGCAGAACTAATTCCAGCCTCTGCTGCTTTCTATCTAACAGCTGAACCCAAATACTAATTAAATAAAAAAGGACAATTAGAAATAAAATAAATTTGATTAAAAAGGAAAATAAAAATTTTTGCAATAACTTACTATCGTCCATCGTGCATCCAACCAGCTCTAACCAAATATTCCATCCAAGGAAACATAATGTGTAATGGATACTGCAGTTCAAGAGTTTCAATGTCAACAATTTGTGAAGAATCTGTCACCTTAAACTGTACTAGTTTCAAATTACTTCTTGCATTGTTCGTACCTGGTCTTGGAAATCGAAATTCATCAACTTCATGGGAGTTATCAGATGAAGGAAAACAAAAAATTTTTACATCGCTCTCATCGACTTCTTCATAGACTATCCTATAAATTCCATCAGGAGATTTAGGCTGCCACCAATAGCCAACATACCTTAAAAAAACTATACTTAAAATACTTGTTAAGAGTAAATATATAAAAAAATGAACATTCGAATGAGTACCGAGTAAATTCTTCTTGCATAACATAAGATGGAGTTCCTGCACTAAGAGGATCATCAGATAAATTTCTACCACCTTTTCTGGCATGTGTTAGACGTACTGAAGATCCTGTGATACTGTGAGATAAATGTATATCCCCAGCGCATGTATGAGCAACAAGAGCATGATTATATGGGCAAATTTGAGGACATAATTTAGCACCAGGTGTCGACATTCTAAGTTCTGACGGAAACAATGGCCCTGGCTACAAGTATTTAAATTTTATTATATAATTTCAATGCATTAATTTTAATAAGAAAGTAACTGTACTGAACAATAAATGAAACAACTTATTACGTTTTTAAATACATTTTCAAATTCAAAAACAAACATGGATCGTTATAAATTTTATTAAATTTACCATAAAACCAGTATCTAAACACTGATAAAGACTACTTGCTGCAGGAAAAACTAATTTTCCACTCTCTGCATGAATTTCGTAGCTTGTTATACCCCATGTTGCCAGTCTTTTCCTTTCCCAAAGCAATTGTTCCTCTTTAGACAACTGATTAGCACTGGAAATACTAAAAGGATACAAAATTTAGAAATATTCTTACTGCAATTATTACATAATATAAATACAAACCTTTGAAAATTAGCTTCTATGGCAGGCTGCCATTGTAAACGATAACCATTTGCATGGTCAGAATGAGCTACATCTACATATAATAATGTTGTTTCCCAACCATTACTTGGTGTACTTAAAAAATATATTCTTATCCTAAAACATAAAGCATAATGAATGTAATATTAATATTACTTTTAATTATTAGCAAACAGATTAGAACATGAACTGTTCTAAAATAAAAAATATCTTACTTAAATTAATTTCAAAAACAAATTAAAATTAATAGCCTGTTAAGTTATAAGATATTAAAGGTTTAAAGTTAACAGATGGTTAACAATAATTAAAATATAATGACTATAATAATTTTTATTTAGCTTTTAAATTATTAGCAGTAATATACTATTTTAATTAAGACGTTAATTCAAACTTTGTCTATTCTAATTCTAATGATTTGCTGACTAGCTAAATTTTAAAATAAATGTAATTTTCATGGTAAATATGATAGACAGCTATTCGATTCTTTAACAATTACCTTCCATCAGGCAACGATCTGAAAGTGATAGATCCAGGCACTGAACCAGCAGACATACCAAACATCCTTCTTCTCAGATCGCTCACCACACCCCTGAGCTCGTTCCAGGTTTTATGTCTCGTTAGCCCATCTTCAGAGGAGCTATTATTTTCTTCTAGTATTTTGTCCTCAACAATACTATTTTTAATATCCTCCTCTTGATGCTGCTGCTGCTGCTGCTGCTCCTGCTCCTCCTCCTCCTGCTGCTGCTGCTGCTGTTGCTGTTGCTGCTGCTGCAGCTCTTCTTGATCAACATACCACCTCTCACTCTGTGGTATGAGGTTCTCCATCATTATGGGTTACCGTTTTACGAGCAAATTCAAAACAAGTATTATGTCATTCGCTGAATAGCATCAAGACACCTGAATACTGCATCCCTCTGCGAAAAAATTCTGGCAATTGTGCCCACCTACTATTTAGCCTTTACTAACTCTGCTATCCTTCTTGGATAAATTAGCAATTACAGAAAAGCTGGTGAAATTGTACGGTTCTTACCCAAACTTGATAAGCCCGCGCCCGTAACACCATCAGCCCCCGCACGATAATAGTTGCAAGAGCGGTGACAATCTTTAGAGCCTATTGAACAGAGCTGACCAAGAGCTTTATTTTTAGGTTAGATGAAAGCGGGACCAAGGTACTATATATCTTATAACTCCAATTTCCAAGTCTTTCTCTATCTCAATTTCTCTCTCCCTCCCTCTCCTTCTCGCACTCTCTCTCGCTCTCTCTCACTCTCTCACTCTCTCACTCACTCGGTCTCTCTCGACTTTCGCAATAACTATATAACTCTTTTCTTATATATAGTATCTTTATCTGTCTTTCACTTTCACTTTCTCCTCGAGCTCTTCGTTTGGAACCCCGCTCTTCCTCTGTCGCGCTCGCATTATGTACAATTAAACCACGTCTTTTTATATTAAATGTTTTCTTTCCTACTTTATAGCGGAATTAAAAAAAAAAAGAAAAAGAAGAAAGATAAGCCGTATAATAACCAAAGATAATAACAGTCGCGTGCACACGGTTCTACAATTCCACATATATTATAATTATAATATGCCTGACTTATTGTCGCGACGCGAGACAGCCGACGACCCTATATATATATATATATATATATATATATATATATATATATATATATATATATATATATATATATAATTAATACAGAGTCTGACACAGCAGACGAAAGCATGACAATACGATTTTTTTCGTACCTGATGATGCATATTATATATATAGAGCAGAAACTGCAACTGGATGTATACAAATAAGGCCAAAAGCAAAGCGTGCAGAAATTAGTCATAAATGCGTCGTATCCCGTTTGATATCCTCATTCCTCAAGCAGGTAATCATTCAATTTACTGGTTTTACACATTCCAGTTTTATTTGTTTATACGTATCCTCAAATTGAAAATGTGATATATGCATATCCCTCCCAATACCGCCCGCTCCGTCAAACATATATTTTAAAGCTCGTTCTTAATATTTATAGACTTGTGCAAATAAAAACTGCGAAATACGTAAGATTATATATGATCCCGTCAATTTTTGCCTCGCAATAATTTTTCTGCGTCAAATAATATATACCAAATCGTAAAATTTTCCGATTATTATCTGCGGCATAGACATTTGTTTTTCGCCCCCCCCCCTAATTAATTATTTGTAATAAAGAAAAAATACGATGATATTATTTCTTATGCAAAATGGACTACTATCTTTATAGATTCGAGTTCAGTCTGAGTTAATACAGCGTCGGTATTTATTATTGCCAGCGTTCGAGGATATTTTTCAGATTTTGTCGAAAGTGGCTATATGGTACAACATCTGCAGATATAACAATTGAATTCTTATAAAATCTTTGAACAGAAACATATTACTACATGATACTTTTATATAGAAAATATATGATAATTAAATTTTAAAATCTATTTGATTATCTTGATATATACGTATTATAAGTGTTTCGAACAATATATAATACAAGACATTGTGATAAAATCCGATTAGCAGCAGCTCCTATATTCTGCGTACTTGTTTTTTCTTCTTCTTTAAACAGCAGTATAGTAATAGTCGTCGGGAATAATAAATATAATGAAAATTTTATCGATATATATTATCTAATAGTACGTGACAGATATGTTTTTTTTATTTATTTCTTTTGGATTTGACATAATCTGCACAAAAATGCTTAAAACTTATGTTAATGAAAATATAAAAGAACAATGGTTTTTTGTCTATATGTCGTTTTAACATAAATCGATCATTTTTATGAATTTTTATTGTTCAAATTATTTTGTGAATGTATATGTATATTATTATATCGGATTTGGCGAACAAAGAAATTGAATTAAATTGAAATCGATGCTAACGCGCAACTTCAGTTCCTTGACGACCGAGGACTCGACCAATTGGACTTCTTATGAATTTTATAAGCTTTTGTAAAAATTTTTATTTTTAAACCCTTATACAATCGTTTGATAAATTTTTCTTTCCCCAACGGATCGAGGCTAATTCGAAGATGAACTGTTTGAAACATGAGCCCTTCGATATTACGATCTTCATCAGATGGGGCATATTCAAAAAAAAAGTATTGAGGAAACATTACGGGGTTAGTAATACAAAATAATCATGAAATTTGGTTTTACGAAATTCTGAAAATTATCAAAAAGCATTATGTTAGTCCGTTCGGTTACCGCACGTCATTGATGAAATTATTATTTTCACGTTTTATTTATCAAAAATTATTCCACCTTCGCAGATTTGTCATTATTTCTTCTTATTCTTTTCTTCATGGCATTCTAAGTATTTAACTAATTTATTAATTCGCACGCGCAATTTAATTTTTATTAACAATTGTACACACACACACACACACACACACACACACACACACACACACACATATATATATACATGTACTCACGCAATCTCGAACTCACATACACATTTATTCACGGGTTATTTAAAAATGGATTGGAGGGTGAAAATTTATTTTATCTTTATTTATTCAAACAGTCTTAAAATGTACAAAAATATATAATATTATGTATTATTTAATAATCTCTCGTATATATATTCTACGAGAATAACTTTTTATATATATTCATATATTATTATTATCGTCTTGTCCTTTCCAACAGCTGGTGCGTATACAAATGTATCAAAGCTCGATATGGTTCGTTCCTTATATAATAATTAACTTTTGATATTAACGCATCATTTGTCAAAAAAAAAAAAAACCGTACATCCCATCCATTCCGAAACGATATTGGTATAGCGAGCACAAATATATATATATATATATATATATATATATATATATATATATATATATATTATTCCTCGCCTAAATGCCAAAGAAAGTTCCGAAGAGTCCCCTGTAATGCTAAAATATTCAATGGGCAAAGCTGCGCCGCTGCATTATGCAGGCAAGCATGGATCTAAGGGCAAGCTTTCTCTCTACCCCCTCTCACTCACTCATTCTCTCTCTCTCTCTCTCTCTCTCTCTTTTCTCTTCTTATCCTTCTCTCGTTTCTGCACGCTATACCGACGCAGGTCTACATTTTACATTTGCAAGTATATATATATATATATATATATATATATATATATATATATATATATATATACATATATACACACACACACAAAAGAAACAGATACTTATGTACAAGGGAGAAGAGGATGATTTTAATTTTTTAAGAACGTCGCGAGTATGCAGGCGAGCAGCCAGGCGACTCGGTCTCTCTTTGCTTCATTGTTTCTTATCTCTTGCAATTTCTGCCCAAGTAGTAAAGTTCAGGAGTCGGTAAGACGTCGGCCGCCCCCCTCCTCGTCTTCGAGCGCTTCGCCGTTTATGCCCGTTGCTATACGAGGGCTCCGTGGGGGGAGGGGGGGGGGTGAATGGCTTTTTAAGCGCGCACGACTACATCGTCGTTCGTAATTAAATGTACTTCAATGATTTTCCGTTTGCCCGCTTTTGATTCCGACTCCCGTTTATTCACTGTGTGCACAATTAACGAGCAATAATTAAAGCGTCTTTCGTTTGAAAGACAACAACAAAAAAAAAAAAAAAACAAAATAAATGAATAAAATTACCACAGAGATCCCCGCTCGAGCCTCGAGTAATCGTCAGTCTAGGAAATTTTCCCCATTGTCAATTAGTCAGACTTGTATTATCAGCTCGTTGACGCCGTTTTCGTACAGGTCTTGCGAAATTGTCCGCGCGATCGGATCGAATTTTGATGAAAAACGTCGGCAAGAACCGACTCGGCTCTTTGTCAAAATTTACCTTGGCGTATGCATTCCTAGCTTAACGGCTCTTCTACGCCGTTAACGCGCTAAAATCGATCGATCGCGTTGCCCCGTCTGCCGTTGCGGACGTGCCTCTACCGCGCGCTCTGTTTATCGCCCGCAACGCCGTATTTTGGACAGATTAGGCAATTTTCAGTGATATTCTGCCGTCGACATTATACGCGCTTCGAAATTGTTTAATCGAGGGAGAAAAAAAAAGCCATCTTCGCGCTGTGATCGTAAATTTTTACCCCTCAACCCCGTCGAGCGATTCGAAATCTAATACTGCTTTGTTTTTGTTTTTTTGTTTTTTTTTGCAATTATTCCGTTCAACGAAGCAAAAGGTACATTTTTTCATTGTTTGTTTTTTCATCAAGCCAGCATTAATTCACAATAGGTATACAAAAAAAAAAGTTCTTTGTAAGACTTTTAATAATACTTTATTTTCACTAGAAATTTGTTTCTACAAAATATGGTGGTTTTATTATCCAAACAAGTACTTCAAAATAAAATTAAATCTAATTATGGCAATTAACTTAATTGAACGAATCATCTATCATATATACTACATCGTTATAATAAATATAACATACTACTTTATTATATAAATATTTATGAAATATATATAAAATTTATTACACGCCCTTCTACACAAAATACTATTTTTTTTAAAATTTAAATATGTATAATAGGTGTAACTAATGATCTAATATTTGTTTTACTTGATTAATGGGGAAAGGTATATATATATATATATATATATATATATATATATATATATATATATATGTATGTATTGGCATCAGCAAGTAAATTATTACGATCGTAGCTATATGACACTTTTTTTTATTAAACTATATTATCTTGGTAACATTCTACTAAACAGAAAATTGTAACTTTTTACAATAGTTTTGAGTATCGATGTTACGATTATTATGGAAGAAAAGAAAAATTAACAAGGGATTATATTCATGTATAGAAGCTTAAAACTCTCTAAATATTAATTACATTAATATGGAAAATGGCCAAATTATTGACTTTAAGATATTCTTTACAAATGAGACTGTCTATCAGACTATTGGAAAAGTGTGAGAATTTTCTATACTTACACATACGTACCTTACAGACGAGATGCAAAGTAGCCACAGGGAACGCGCATTATTATACTTCAACTAAATCGTGCAGAAGTTGTTTCAACGAAGTTACTTTTACTGATATAATGTTTAATGTATATTAAATGAAACCTAGTAAAACGAAAAAAGAAATGATAATGTAATTGTAAAAGCGAGGATTTTTTTTCTCTCTCTCTCTTAAATCAACAATAAAGGTTAATATAAATTTATGAGCAATAAATGTATATATAAAAAATTTATTTACATTAACTACGGTAAAATTAAAAATATAATAAATTAAATTACTGATCTAGTCTTTTCTTTTAATAAAATAGTAATATTACTTTTACATTTTCTATGGGAACAATTATTATGATAAAACTAAATAAATATATATATAAACATGTCATTTAAAACTAATATGACTAAAAGTTGAAATGATATATACATATATGTATGTAATATGTATAAAAATAGAGGGGAAAACGAAAGGAATGTGAATGGGCTCAGGTAATACTTAATAGATGTACATTTGAATTCAATTTTAATAGGGAGCAGGTAACAATTATTGTTATCCAACTATATCAACCTTACAATTTTTATAAATATCTTCAATCAGGCAGTGAAATGTATAGTGAAAATAAAATAAATATTCCTCACAAAATTTTCATAAATATTAGATAATTCTAATTGGTCATAAAGGTGTAATATTTATACTTTTTCGTTATTGGTTCATCAATTGTATTTATTCATTCAATTATTTTTATTTATTTATTTGTTTTTTTTTCATCATTAATATTAGATTTATAACCAATAAACTGCAGGTTCAAAGTTGCTCTTGTTATTATTCCTTCTTTTTCTTTCTTTCTTTTTATTTTTTTTATTTTTTGTTGTTCTTGTATATATTTTTTAAGGCGCTCGTTGTACGACACTAACGATGACTTTGTTGAACGAAAAAAAAAGGAAAATTAATACTGCGTGTTTACTATATAAAGACGCATACATGTTCTGACTATTCGATATCTATATCGTCACTTTTACAAGGCTGAGATCCTTCGGATTTACTTCCACATCCACAAACGTATACTTAAATTCACTTACCGGAATTGTACAGAGTAAATTCTATATAGGTAATATAAATGTATATAATACGTGTTTCGAACACTCTTCTCGACGATGCAATCGAGTCACAGTTTTTCGTTTGTTCTTTTTTTTTTTTTGGCATTTAACTCAAAGACATGGTACTCTATTAGATATTATCGTATAATTACGGTACTTTAACAAATAAATAAATAAGTTAATTAAGTTAAATAAATAAATAAATAAATAAATAAAATAAATTCGCTCTATATCGCATCAATTTACACGTATATAAACTTAAAAAATAAAAGGACACGAGTGGAATCGTCGTCGATCTCTCCTAGCTATTATAAAGAGCCTAATAGCGACGCGCTAACTCGTCGTCTAAGATTCTTTCTCCTTATTACTATTATTATTATTATTATTATTATTATTATTATTATTATTAATATTAATATTAATTATCTCTCGTATTAATCGTCTTCACTCATACAATATCTCCCGTCTGCAACGCCGCGCAAACAGCCAGATATCATTTGTTTATTCTTCATCTCCTCCTTCTTCTTTTAATTGATATGTAATATAATACATCGTTTTTTTTGTGATTCACGCGCGTGAATCCTTCTTTACTTCTACGGGGTTTTTTTTTTTGTTTGTCACCTAAATATATGAATCTCGCGCGAGATTCGAGAAGAAAACCTCCTTCTATTCCATTCCTCCTCCTCCTTTTTTTTCTTTTATTGTTTTCTCTCCTTATAACCATTTTCCGCTATACATATATCGACCACCGTCACAGACACAATTGGGAGTCGCGTCGCGCGACTCGAGACCCTTTTCCCCGATCGTACATCACACCCCCTCTCTTATAACTTTAATTAACGTCTTTTTTTCCCTATCTTTCTTTACTTTTTTGTACAAAAAGGAGGGGGCAAAAAGGAAATCGATCGCCTGTGACCATTTCAGTCGCAGCAACTCGCGTAATTGCTCCTTTTCTTATATATATATATATATATATATATATATATATATATATATATATATATATAAGCCATCATCTTGGATATGGATGATGATAATAATAATGATGATTATGCGGATGATAATGATTACGATAATAATAATAATACTCGCAAACTGTCGAGAAAACGACCTTTTTTCGCACTTATTTGGAATGAGAATGAAAAAATATACATTGTACATTCTATACGAGTACGTTATTGGGGAACTTGCGCTTGTCAATTAGAAAATTTTTCGATAGTTTGTACAGGAAAATATTAACGGATCGAATGTTCATATAATTTTCAATAATTTATCCGAAGAATTATTAATTATGGGAAGTTATCGAAAAATTTAACCTGCTCTCGAATCGATATTTCGCCCATGACGCCAATGACGGAAATTCCAAGCGGTTACTTAACGCATGCAGATGGTAGGCAAACGACACGAGCCCATAGCAGAAACATAACAGTATAAAATAGTTTTGTTTTAATTTGATAATTTACAGCTATGCTGATGTTTGTCTTGTTCGTGTAATAATCACGCAAACATTAACCGAAAATGCAATGTTTACTATTGCGCTATGTTTCTGATACAAGCCCATAGAGCCGCTATGTCTATATACATAACTTGTGTTCACCTCCTTTTTCATCAGTGACGTCGTAATTCGCAAACCTGCGTTCAAAACTTGGGTTCAATTATGAAAAAAAAAACTATCAAATAAATTCAATTATTTCATCCTAAACTATCAGTTCAAGGTCGAATAAGAATAAGTTCCCCGCTCATGTTCTTATATATATATTATATCATACGATATAATTATAATTGCAATAATAATAATAATAAATATGTACAAAATACGTAGACGTTGGCGGGTCGCGACAGGTGTGTATTTTTCTTCTTCTTTTGTTAAAAGTACTACATAGTAATAATAATAATAATAATTAACGTCGGAAAAAAGAAACGGGCCGACGGGCGCCGTATATGTATAGCCTTATATATTAGTTTTTTTTGTCTTCTTTTAATCTTTTATATATCACGTACAAAAATCGCCGGCACTGCAGTATCGCCGGACAACGAAAGTTATATATATATATATATATATATATATATATATATATATATATATATATATATATATATAATGCATACACGAATAAATATTGCTTCTTCTGAAAATTTATCGATCGTCATTCGTAATTTTCCACTCATACACGATCCCCTCGTATTTTATAATACTAATGACCGGCGAAGGTGCAATATATACGCCCAGCCAGCGGTTTCTTCTGAATCTGAATACTCGCAGCCTTCAAAAAGCTGCCCGCTGTTGCGCTCCTATATGTATATATAATATAGTTCGAAACTTACCAATCGTTTCGCTCTGGGAGTTGAACGCGCAGGAAGAAAATCGGGGCGGTATACATAATAAGTGTATTTTATTGTATATTAGGAAAACGCCAGCGCAGGAAGTAAGTACGCTGATCTCGCGTCACTCGCTTTATGATAATAGCCTCCTTTTTATATACGACAATAATAATAATAGTAATAATAATAACTTGACGCGCCGGATCCCATTGTTTTTTGATGACTAGAATGTATATCATTTTTCAACCCCCCCTCCCTCCCACAACCACCCTTTTTGATTTCAAGTCGCGTATATTTTTAGCAGCCAGATATACGCATCGTTACGACCGCGTATAGCCTATCACACGAATCACTTATATTATAGATATGACATTACGTGTATTTCCGTATAATACGTGTGTGTCAGTATGTGTGTGTGTATCTGTGTGTATGCGATTATTCCCCCATCCCGTTGGCAAGTGGAAGTACATTTATTTACATCAGACGCGCTCGCCACCAGATATATATATATATATATATATATATATATATATATATATATATATATATATATATAAAAGGTTGCGCTCTCCCGGGACTCGGAACTTCATGTGTATACATATACAAGAATATAAGAGACAGAGGGCTTGAAGGGAATATAGAGGGAGGAACGAGGCATTGAAAGCAAAGGCACTGCAAATACCGCGGGAGGTATATAATAGATCCGAGGACTGTGAAGTTGAGTTAGGAACAGGAGGTAAAAAATGCACGGGTAAAACTCTACGGAGGGTCGCGCAAAATGATTTGTGCGGGGCTGACGAATGAGTGAAAGAGGGAGCCCCGTTATAACGAGATGTAATTCGACGCCGAGCAGAGTACGTCGAATTATTCGATTTTCGGTTATTTTCTCCCGTGACTCGATTTCCGCACAATGCGCGTGGATAATTTATTTTGGCATCTTGCTTTTTTGTTTTTTGTTTTTTTCTTGGTTTGTTTTTTTTAAATCGAGACAGTTTTAAGTTTAAGCTGAAATTTACTGTACAACCTTAAAATAAACAATTTCACAGTCGAATCCGCGATTCTGACTGAACGGCCGCGGCGCGATTTAAAAAAAAAAAAAAAAAAGAAAAAAGTTGTAACAAAAATATCACGTACGTACACTCGAAAGAATTTCGAGTAATCAAAAAGTATAGCAGGTGAGAGCAGCGAAACGTGCAGTTTTAAAGAGGCATGATTTTTAAAATTCTAACGAGAAAATTAATCCTCTGTAAAATTTGTATAAATAAGATACCGCAGATTTCGATTAATTTAAAAATTATTCGATTTATATACAGAGCGGTCGGTATATACTTATAATATTTAACAAATAAAACAATACGCTTATAAAATCACAATGTTTATGTAAATTGTTCATAGCCTCGCGATCAACTTTTACATCCGCAGTGTCACGCGGATATATTGGTTCTTCAATAGGTTCTTATATTATACCCGTTGACATCGGGTATAATTTTCAATTTTAAAATCTAATATTAACTATAAATCTATTAAACATTCAAATTTTCGTAATATGGAATGGTATGAGTATGGTAATGGAAATATTATGCCTGGGAGAGTAGAGCAGTGAGGGAGAGAGAGTGGGTGGGGAGGGGGGAGGAGAGGAAAGGAACAAAAGATAAAGAAAGTCGGGGATGGCAGGGGGGGGGGGTAGGGAAAAAAGTTTCCGAGGAAATGCGGGCAAAGGAGCTGCTGTCTAGGCAGAATAAAGGGTTGGTAACGAGAGAGAGCGCGCGCGCGCGGTTAAAGCTTGATAAGGTGAAGAACTTTTCTTCCGATTATGTCGCGATACAGGAAAGTTTCGAGTAAAAGGCGCTGTTCCCGAGGTTTCAACATTTTTTTTTTTAACCTTTCCTCTCTGATCATCATTATTATTATTATTATTATCATTATACCGAACGAAACACGATAATGTACCAACGTCGATTCGTCATATACTCGCGAAGATCTAATGCGATTGGTATGTATGTATGTATGCTTATATATATATATATATATATATATATATATATATATATATATATATATATATATATATAATAGCTTTTGTCAAAGCGCAAGCGCCAAACGTCGCGAAGTACGCGAAAAATTCATAAGCATCGGTATTGTAGAAATGACGCGATGCTGTCAACTCCTTTGCCTCCACTCATCCCAACCCCTGACTATACCTGCTATGTATGTATATGTATGTATGCGCGCGTGCGCGCGCGTGTGTGTATCGGTATATGTGTATATACAACATATAATATGTATATACGCACCACTACAACTCGCGTTTAGACATTTAGACTCGGGTCAATTTTTATTGTCATAATATAAAGGCGCGCACTATATGTACAAATAGTCGCATATAGAGAACAGGGACAATGAGGAAGATGAAGACCGGGATCGGTTGGGGCGAGGGAGGGGGGTTGAAGGATGATGAAAGATACATATAGAAAGATAATAAAACCACGGGAATTTCTGCCATATGACTGCAATTCGGATTCGATGACCTAAAATGTGTGTGTGTGTGTGTGTGTGTGTGTGTGTGTGTGTGTGTGTGTGTTGTGTTAAATAGATATATATAATTATTACATACGCGTGTATACACAGGCGCGATGAGAATAATACCGAGGGAATTTCTTCCCGTATTCATTGCGCTTTGCATCAAGATAAGTTTTAGATTTTCTTTCTTTCATACGTTTTTTTTTTTTTTTTTTTTGCAAATCAAAAATCGTATGTTCTCGATACACGCAAATTACAAAAACCTCGCGCTGTGTTTCAAGAAAGCTCTCTCGGACCTTCTGTTTTTTTTTTCCTCGGCAACTCATCTCGCCCCCATTTTTCGCAGCCCGATAAATGTACTTTCTCCTCATATTTTTCCTCTATGTTTACTATAGATTTATGTTCTTCTTCTTCTTCTTCTTCTTATTATTATTTTTTTGTTAGACAGAAAATTACTTTTATCCCTCCTGCACATTTCATTGTTAGTTTCATCATATAGTATATATATATATATTTATATATAATAATAACCGTTATTATTGCTTATTTCATATTGTAATTTATATATATATATATATATATATATATATATATATATATATATATATATATATAATATATACTGCATAAGTTACCGAACAGTGCCACCGACCCATCGCCCTGCCCGTATTTCAACGTACTTTTGCTCTTTTTCCTCTTTCTCTCGGTTTTTAGCGAAACGGTGAAATGTACCTTTTTCCTTTTCTTTTTTCTTTCTTCTTTCCTTATTTTTTTTATTTAAAAATGTACTCGCATTATAATGCTTTTCGTTTCAACTGCGTACAATATACATATATGCATGCACTTCATATACTTTTATATCGTACCTAATATGATTGCTTGGAAGAACGTGATGCCGTTTTTGTTTCTTTCTTTCTTCATTTTTTCGTCCCATCGTATAATCGGCGAAACGCAACGTCGCTGTTGTTTAAGAAAAATTGTACACGGTACGCGTGGGTCCCTTAACGATATATAATATTATATATAGTGAAAACACGCATCTTTGTACATTCTTGATTTTCCTTTTTTTTTTAAATCTCAAATTCGATCTTTCGATTTTGTTTTTTTTTTTTTTTTTTTTTTTAATGTATTCAATATTTACTGGTTATTTATTTTTTGTTGCAAATGAAAACCTTTCACGCCCCGAGGCTCTCCACAAAAATTTTTCAGCTCGATTCTAGACAGCGATAAGCACACGTTGCAATTTTTGCCCGATTGCAACGCATACGTTTAAAAAATAATATATACATGCATAGTGACGCTTTAAAGTATCGATCGATGAAATTTACACGCATATACACACGCACTCGTACGTATACGTACTTTCGAGACCTATTTTCTTCTTCACAAAAGTATATGTGTATTTATATATAGATATATCTATATCGATATCTTTCGAGAATTTTTATCATTTTCTGATGATATTATATAGTAAGAAATAACCGCTTTCATTCCATCGGTACTTAATTATTGCCAGATTAAGTACAGGATATGTTTTGTCGCAATTTATTCACTCTAATAGCGATTTTAGATGCGTGTGCATATATATATATAGCGGTACATAATTTACCGAAAATCTTTCTGCGTGCATAAAATTTTGTACATTTGTTTTTTCATTTTCCTTTTTTCATTCTGAAAATCAACTTCCCGCCTTCTCTTGACCATCCCCCGTTCTGTCTCTTTTATTTCTTCAGATTTGCCGCGCATAATAGACAAGTAGAAAAAGATCTTCACTCCCGGCCCCTGTTTTGTTTTTATTCGTTATTCGATATACGCTTGCGCGAGGAAAGGCATTTTCTTCGTTTTAAATCACGATACAGCATATTTTTGTTTAGTACGCTTTTCAATATTGTAATCGTAATATCTTTCATCGCCTCGTCCTATTAAATTGCTTTGATTCTGAAAAAATTCCATTGTATCAACTATTGCCTGTCCTTAGTACACATTTAACAATTTTTTATATTGAAAAGTTAATCTTTATTTTTGCCGCCGTCAATTCGACTTCCGCGGAACTCGGAGATATTTCTAATATATATATATATATATATATATATATATATATATATATATATATATATATATATATAGCTTTCGAAGGAAAGCCGAAAATTCGTCGATTTAGCCGTTTACATGTGAGAAAAAAAGAAAGAAAAGACCGCATTATGTACGAGAAAAGAGAAACGTGCTACACTTGGGAGACTTACGGTACTCTGTTACAAACCATAGGCGATGTATATAATAATAGTAGTAATAACAACAATAATAATAATAATAATTGTAAAGATCTAAGATTAATGACATTTACTAAAAATAAAGAGCTAGATATATATGTATATGATCGAAGTATGTCGAATAGACAAGTATACAAGCAAGCAAGCAAGCGAGTACACAAGCAAAAATTGTATCTATAAAGCTAACTATATATGTAAAATATGTAGTGTCTCTCCATTACAAGTATCTTTTCTTTCTTAAATTTCGAACATATGCAATAACGGCAATTGAGAAACTTCTGCTCTGTTTTGTTCTTCTCCCCAAAATTCGGTTAACGGCTCTACAATCGTTCGATCGAATTCGTAAAAATAGAGCCCCCCCCCGCCTATAAGTAAGATTAGTCATTACTACACGGGTGTTATTCGAAAGCGGGGAGACAAATTCCATTTTTACGAATCATCGCGATGAAGGAAAGACAAAAAAAAAAAAAACGGAAGGACCGTCGCAGAACCGGTGGACCGCGCCCGTGGCAAAAATAACGGGTACAACTCTCCTCTGAATTTTGCGTTCGGCATCCATTGCCCGTATAATAATAATAATAATAAAAACCATACGCATTTCGAAAACATTTTCTCTCCGCCGCATGTAATATCGTTCATATATGCATATATGTATATATAATGGCCGATGAAGGTAAAGGTGGAGAGACGCTCTTGCTCTGTAATCCGTCGGTCTGTAAATACCATAACGACGCGTCCGTTCTGACGCGTCGCAAACACAGTGAAGAAGATGAAAAAAAGAAAACATTCGTGTCGGTAGTAGTGTCACACTTGCAAATTGTCTAAAACCACTTCCATGAGAAAAAAAATATCTATCTATCTATCTATATATATTTATATATTATATATATATCTAATATTATTATTATTACATCTCTCGTGTCCTTTGATATATATTATATTAGAAAGCGCGAATAATGCAAAATACGATTAACTAAAGAACTAAACGACTTTTACTATATAAAGTATCAACAGTTCTAGCCAAAAAAACTACTGGTCGTACTTTTGTACATTACCTTACCTGGTCAGGATTAATTGGGTGTATTTTTGCTTTGGTCGTTAGGGCCGCCTTCGTCGACGTCCGTTCGGAAGGGGGATGAAGCAGCTCTGCCTGTTCCACGTTATCCAAGAGATGTATTTTGTATATATAAATATATAATAAAAAGAAAGAAAAAAAAACAATAGGAAAATTGGCGATAAAAGAGGTGATTTGAGGAGGCAATATGTATAGATAAGAGAAAAAGAGACAGAGAGAGAAAGAGAGAGAGAGAAGAAAAAATTAAAAGATAAATGTAAATATCGCAAACACACAGACCAACACAATAAATATTACTTTGGCATGTGAAAATAGGAGATGAGAGGATTGGGCGAGGCGATGGAGGAGGGCAGGAGGAGAAGGAGGAGGAGGAGACCCGAAAGCTCGGGGGTGGTTTCTATATAGGTTTCAGAGGGGATAGAGGAAGCATTTTATAATAATAATAATAATGAGAAATAAGTATGAAAGGTAAATATAAGTGACAGATACGAGGAAAATACACAAATATGTTAGCTACAAGTTTTTAAACTACTTTATTGGCAATTTCTCTAGGCATGTCGACTAAACTAAATTACGTTTTTTTTTTTATTCGTATCGGTGTTAGTGAGTGATTGCTTTGACTTTGACTTTGACTTGCTTGTAAGTGAAGTGAGTCATAATTATCTCCATCCATACGTATACACAGGAGGCTACATACATGCGCGCAACTCGACATTCGATTCTTCTACAAAAAATTATCTCCTGCCAACAGCCACATAATCCATACTTGTGTCATTGCCATAAAAACTGCCACTCGTTTTTAATACTCTCACTCTCTCCTCACAGACTTTTCACTCTAAATTTGTTTGCTTTTATCTTTCTTTCACTAATTTATCTACTAATTATTACTACTATTGATTATTGCTTTCGGAAGCTAGATTACGGAAGAGTCGAAAATATACAGAAAAAATGCATGCACTTTATAAATATATAAGTATATGTAAATACACACACATATATACATATATACGTATATATGTATATGTATATATATATATATATATATATATATATATATATATATATGTATGTATGTATGTATATATGCACATGTCTCTAAACATGTGCATATACGTGTATAAATGACGGTTCTCGACACAAAAGCTCGAGTCGCCGAAGTTGGGCTTGCCAAAAAACGAGAAAAAAAAAACAAAAAAAAAAAAAAAAAAAACAAAAAAAAGAAAGAAAAACAATAATGAAAAAGAAAAAGAAACAAAAAAGAAACAAACATCCCATTATTATTGTTATTAACATCGAGCTCCACTCGCACGCCACACGCACGTCGCACGTAGTACAGCCGCGCATAATCTCATCGTAATTTTCGCTTATTATTATTACAATAGGGGGGCCTCTCTCTCTCGGCCGGCGAGGGCCGACGAGAGCGCACCCCTGACCGTGAGTGTGTGTGCATTTATCGTTTAAAATCGTCATTATACACCTCTATCGGCGCTTTCTTTCATTTTTTTTCTCTTCGTTATCATTATCATCGTTATCATTAACGTTATTACTAGTGATAATTATTATTGTTTGTTTATCGTTAACTTTATTATCATTATTATTATTTGCATTGTTTTTTTTTCTTTCTCTTTCTCCCTTTCTCACACCCAAGCGGAGCCTTCATTTTGCTCACTGTACCGATTCTACGCTATTAGCGCGAGCCCTTGACAATCGTAGATTGTTTTCACGATGATCGACTGTAATAAATGAGAGAGGATGATGCTAAGAATTAGTCCAGTTCCAGGTGGATCGATTCTGCGGTGTTTTGCTTCTTTCGTTTTATCTTTTTTTTTTTTTTTTTTTTTTTTTTAAATTGCGACAATCTTAAAAAATGATGTCTTTTACGAACGATCCACCTCGGACGGTAATGGCAGCGGTAGCGGTACAGTTGGTTAGCGAGAACAGTAGTAAATGGCATTAGTATTTAATTACAAAATAGGGCATTATAGGAACGCTCATTGAATTAGTGCTCCTGCCAACCCATTATTATTATTACTGTGTGTCTGTGATTTTTCTCACTTTGTTCCTTTATTATTGTTCTCGTTCGTTTATTTATACTATTTCTCTTTGGGCCCAACAATCACTCGGTATTTATTTATCCCCCTCCTCCCCCCATCGGTTTCGCATTTATATTAATTATACAACATCCCCCGACAAGTTGCAACGTTATACAAACATTTCTTTCGTTCTCGTCCTCGAAATTGAGTATTTTTCAACAACAAAAAGAACGTCTATAACTTTTTTTATTTATTTTTCGTTCATCGTTAATCTCATTACGTGTAAGAAAGGTGAGAGTCCAGAGAAATCATCGCGCAATTCATGAGTATTGACAATTTGTAACAACAATAGTAATAATAGGCGGAAAAAAGAAAAATTATCTATAGCGTTTTTTTTTTTTAATGACTGATAGTGATAGTGATGTTAAGATAATGAATATACAATTCATTTAATAAACCGACATGCTTCTCGCAACTAAGATCCGAAGATCCTACTAATACTATATATAATGGTTAGATTTCAAACTACACAATGCTATGAAACATAGACAAACAAAGGAAAAAACAATTATTATTATCGTTATTATTATTATTAAGATTATTAATACTAATTATTAACTATTATTATTACTATTAATTAGTGAGAGTTTTAAAGGTTTAAAAAAAGAGATAAAATTGCGTAGTTCACAGGGCTCGGACACTTGGTTAAAAAAGAAAAAAATAATAAAAAAAAAAAAAAAACAAAAAAAATTACGTGTGAAAAGCCAAACGAAAGGCTGCTGTAAAGTGTTATGGTAAAAGTGGTTTCGGACGCTCGGAAGTGTGACGGCATTTAAAATTGCAATCAGATAATAAAAAAAAAAAAACAAAAAAAAAACAATCGCATATAATGCGTAAGTTCGGAAAGTCGACCTGTCTAATCTTTTTATTCGTTAATCACTAATCCTCTACTATTTTAAATCGATAACTATAATATATTTATAGTTCTATAAGTTTATACTTTAACGCGTAATTAATAAATGTAATACAGTTAAGATTCGGCTTGGCGCGATCTCGCAAATTACCTCGGAATAAAATCACGGAAGGCCAAGGAAGGGGAGAGATTGGGAAGGAGTGTCTTAAGATTAAGTAAAGCCTCGCTGCCGCGCAATAAAATATCGCCGCAGTTCTCTTTCCTTTTTGTTTTCTTACCGCGGATTTTCGTCTCTTCTGTTTTATCACTGCATGAGAGAGGGAGATAAAGACAGTGGGCGAGAGAGAATAAGAAACAGAGACGGGGCGACAGAACGATTAAGTATCTATGCGCGTAGGTGAAACAATATCACGTACAATTTTTTTTTTCCATTTTGCTTCGATTACAAAAGACTTGTCAAGTTCTGGCCTAATGTATAATACACATGCGTAAAATTACGCAAGAGCCAAGATTCGTCGGGGTCGATGTTCACAACATCCTTGCTTATGTACATTTTCTCCCTCTCTCACTCGTATACGTGAGGAGGAAGCAATAATAGAGAACAAAAGATGTATATCGTGAAGGGGAGGGGGTGACAAATGAAAAAAAAAAAAAAATTATAAAATACTCGACTTCGCATTCTATAATGATAATTAAATCAAAGCGACGACATAAGTAATAATACTACTAATAATACTTATACATGACGACAATAATTAATTAATTATCATATAATTAATAATAATACCAGTACTAATATCAATAGTAATAAATAAAAGGACAACTAGATAGAGAGATAGATAGAGAGAGAGTGTGTGTGTGTGTGTGTGTGTGTGTGTGTGTGTGTGTGACGGGTTGAGGAAAGGGGAGGGAGGGTGGAAAAAGGGGGAAAAACGCAAAAGTAGTTCAAGTATAAGTCTGCTGTGCCTTGGCGCACAAAATCCGTATATAGGAATAGGAACCCTAACGCATTGTTCTACGTTGTGCCGACGAGGGACTTCTGTCTGTATTCGTATATAGGAAAGAGAAAGGAAAGACAGGGGTCGTTTCTTTTCGAGGTGGGCTTTAAATAACGTCACGGCCAATCATCTGCCCGAGAGTACTTTTTTCTGTCTTTTTTTTCTTTTTTTTCTTTCTCCTCCTCCTCCTCCTCCTCTTCTTCTTCTTTTGTATATCGTAATCTCGCTTGCGCGCGCAAATTACGTTCGGCGGGCGCGCGGTCGCGGACAAAAACTTGGCGATCTCGCGCTTAAGATCGCAACTCATTTTAACAAATCCAGTCTTATTCGGAATTTCGCGGCGCTCGCGCGCGTCCCTCCCTAGCCCTCGGGGATTCCCTATCGCCGCTTATTATAACATTATACAATTATCGTTTATAATCATAATTATCATTATTCTCAGTTAGCCTAAATAATATATATCGTTATCCTATACATATATATATATATATAGTATATATATATATATATATATATATATATATATATATAAATAGTAATCATATTGTTTGCTCTTATTGTTACGCTCGGTCGGAGCCTCGCGCTCGCTTTAAGTACGGTCTCGGCGGCAGCGCAGCGCCACCCCCTACTCTGCCGCCGCCGCCGCCGCCGCCGCCGCCACTCCCCGCGGCCAAGCCCCCCGGCGCTTAGACGTACATCCCCATGCCGTACATCGAGCCCCAGTCGACGCCCTGGAAGCTCGACATGTCCACGTTCGTGAGCGAGTAGCCCTGGTAGGGGTTGGGCGGCGCGACCCCCGCCGCGGGCGAGCTCGCCTGCGGCTGGCCCGGGGCCTGGTGGGGCGCCGCCGCGCCCTGGGGCATCTGCGCCCCGGGCGTGGCCGCGGCCGCGGCGGCGACCGCCGCTGCTGCCGCGGCCGCCGAGGCCGGGATCGGGTAGGGCGCGTAGCGGTACGCGGAGAGCGCGGAGGCCGGGTAGCCGGCGGCCCCGGCGGCGAACAGCTTCCCGTAGCCGGCGACCGCGTTCTGGACCTGGGCGGCCGCGGCGGCCGCCGCCGCGGCCTGCACCTGCGCCTGGGCCTGGGCCTGGGCGACCAGCTGCGAGGCGACCCCGGCCGCCGCGACGGGCAGGGCCGGCTGTGGGGCCAGGCGCACGCCGAGGGCCCCGAGGACGACGCGCTTGCCGAGCGCGAGGGCGCCCGGCTGCACGGCCTCCTTCGGCTGGGCCTTCTTGCACTCGACCTTCTTGTTCTTGATCGTGTGGAAGTGGATCTCGCAGACCCGGTCAACGACGTCCTCGTTCTCGAAGGTGACGAAGCCGAAGCCCCGGTGGCGCTTCGTCTGCTGGTCCATCAGCATCACCGTCTCCTCGACCTTGCCGAACTGGTTGAAGTAGGCCTTGACCTCCTCGCTGCTCGTGTCCTGGCTGACCCCGCCGACGAAGATCTTTTTGGTGCGGTTCACCTGCTTGGCGCGGTTCTTGGGGGTCGCGTGCTTCGGGTCGATCTTCTTCCCGTCGAGGGTGTGGATGGGGCACTTGAGGACCTTGTCGACGCTCCCGGGCTCGGCGAACGTGATGAACCCGAATCCCCGGCTCCTCTGCAAAGAACAAGGAAGAAAAAGCGCGCACGGGACGAGCCCGGGCTTTTTTATTCGAGCCTTTGCTGAGTTCGTGTATGTGTGTGCGTGGGTATGCGTGTGGGCGTGGGTGAGTACGTAAAAGAGGTCGGGAGTGGATGGGAGCTGGTGGGCGAGAAGTTGGCTTTGCTCAAAAAGCTCTTCGATAATTGCAATTATGTCTCCGGAGAGAGCTGCGGATGAACGAGAATTAGCTCTTTGTCTTTGGCGAAGTGGCGCGGGCTAGGAAAATCATTTTCCGAGCTTCTCTCTTGTTCTCAGCTAGCGAGCCAGAAGAATAACCTAATTATAAATTTTGAAAGAAAAGAGCGTATGTCGAACGAAGTGATTATTTAAAAGAACCGAAGTGAATATTGGTTTTAGTTAAAATTTTTTGTTACTTTGAGCTAAGGGTTTATAGAAGTATATGCGAATAATTTCAAACTATTGAGATATAAATGTGTATGAAGATTGCTATTAAAAGTAATTGATACATCTTCGTTATTTTTTGTTAACCGAACCTAAATATGCACGTACGTTTTCTGTCGACCAATATTTTAAGGGATGGAGACCCGTTGAAAGCCATACCCTAAATCTAACCTTTGAAAAACATTTCTTCTGATAATCTCCATTTAAAATAAATACTTTTTAATGAAACGGAATGAAAGTTTTTTTTACAAAAGAAAATATTATGGTTGATTAAAGGGAAGGCCTAATTGTAAAATAAGAAAAGTAAAAAAACCAAATTGTTGACTCAGAATAAAATCACGAGTCCTATAGAAATTATTTTTAATAATTTTGCAACAATCTGCGTTTTTTTTCGTAAGAAAATATTTATTTAGAAATATTCATATTCAAACAACATTTTCTTAGGATTAACTTTAGGGTCCATGATTTATCGCCTGTTAAAAATGAATATTAAAAAATAATGTTTTTCATTCTGTACCTTCAGTAAAATCACAAAGTATAGCGAATCTTTTATACCCGTTCTTTCAGAAATCCAAATAATTAAATCAAACTCGGATGCAAAAGTTCCTCTGATATATATATTTATATTTTTTTTAATTCGAAAACTATTGCAAAAACTAAAACCAAATAATAAAAACCATATTCCAGGGATCGTTAAAAGTACTTCGAATCCATGATTTAATATCTGAACAATCTGATTTTAACGGAGATAGAGCTTTTTATTTAAGAGTTCGACACCAGCATAGTACAATGGAACATCTCTTTCTCTCTCGCATTCTCGTTCATCCAGGACTACCGCGTATTTTTCTTTTGTTGTTGAAATGTATTCAACGGACAAGTGTGTGTATATAAAACAAAACAAAACTATCGGACGACGCCGAAAAAAAAAAGGTAAGGAAAAAAAAAAAGAAGGGCAACCAACCTGCGTCACGGGATCCTTCATTATGAGCACGTCGGTGACGGTGCCGAACATGCCGAAGTACTCGCGCAGCTTCTCGCTGCTCGTCTGCCAGGACAGGCCGCCCACGAAGAGCTTGCCCGGCGCCGGGTCGCCGCTGTTCGGCGTACTCCTGCCCGAGCTGCTCGAGTGGCTGCCGTTAATCGGCACGAGGGCGTTGTGGAACTCGTGCTCCATGCCGGTGCCGTTGGCTGCCGCCGCCGCAGCGGCGGCGGCCGCGGCCGCGGCCGCTGCCTCCATGCCGGCGCTGTGGACGGGACGAGGGACGTTTAAGTCGTTGTGATTTTTTTTTTCTCGTTTCATGTATTAAAATATTTATATATATATATATATATATATATGTACATATAGAATGCGCGCGTGCAAAAAAATGCTAAATCTATGGGATGGGGAGAGGGCCGTGTTTTGTCACTCACGTGTACGCACCCCCTCTTTTGTACTACTTGAATTAAAAACGAAAAAAAAAAAAAAACAAAACTATTACATTTTAATACGACCGTGAAAGTCGATTCTTTACCTCGTGGGTCGTCGATTAAGTCGAACGAGGCAAATATCAACTTTCACAGTACATACTGCTATTAGACTATACTTTTTAGACCACGAAAGCCCGAAAGTCACGTTCGAGTTTGTGATTTTGAGGTTAGAGTGGCGAAGAACAAACGAATATTTTTTTAGATATAAATCGTTCTTTGAAAAAAAAAATCCCATTTATTCGTTACAGGGAATTCCGGTGCTAGTAATTACCGGATGCGTGGCTGCTTCCCTGCCCATCGTGATTTGGAGCAGATTTTTCAATACTACGGTAGATGTCAGGTGAGATTATGTTATTGTCTTCGTATATAGATTTATAGAAGAAATAATTGGTCGATTTCAAGCGCTCTCCCAACACGTTCCTCTTGACTGATTATCTTTCTTAAAGTAAATTAACTCCGTTGTAAAATCCAAAGTGTGCATATAAGCAGGCTTTATAATTCCATTGAGCCCTTGGATATAAATAAAAAAAGAAGAAAAAAAATAACAATCGCGAGTCATCGAATAGGAAAGTTTTACGGGACGCGAGTCTTTGACGCGCGTCGTATAGCCGTGTATATTGTCCGTATAAAGACTTTAAATACTTTTACGGCAAAAGGCCTTGGGAATCGGACAATGGAACGTGGAGGACCCATGAAAAGTTTATTTCTCATTGAATAGTAATGGGACGTCGCGATAAATCTTCCATTTATTTCGTTATTTATTAAAAGAAGACACAAATCTCAACTCCCTCTTCTTTCATGTTCGATCTGCAATACGAATTGCCCTTTTTCCCTCCGCGCGTAAAACCAAAGAGAAGAGATTTTATGCATTATTTTAATTTTAGATTATCTTAATAATCGACGTCATGAACGCGTTAAGGAAATTTTTGAGCATCTTCAGACTCTTCATCCTAGCTCACGTATATGATTTATCGGGAAAGAATCGGACGTAAATTGAAAAAAAAAAAAAAAAAAAAAATTCATTCTGCCATTATGGCAAGTTTACCGCTACTTGGACGCACGAGTGTGCGGGAGCCTAAAAACTTTTTATAAAATATACACACTAAACTAAAATCGATACTTTTTCAACATGCCGCGAGCGGCGTTTTTCATCCACCGGCCCGTCCCACGGCACGCGCCCCACCACGGTCTCTATCATGCTCGCTCTCTTAATGTATCCCCCCTCTCTCTCTCTCTCTGCCTGTATATCTCTCTATTTCTCTCTCTTATATCTTAATAATGAAACGTATACACGTTAATCAAAAGAGGGCGCGTGCCAGTGCAATAATAAACAAAGGAGGCTCCCTTACACTCGATGTTCTTTCTCTGTCTCTCTCTCTCTCTCTCTCTCTCTCTCTCTCTCTCTCTATCCGACGCTACCTCTCGCCAGTCCTCTCTATATTTCGTTACTCCTTACTCTATCTCCTCAGTCTTTCCCCTTATCCCCCTCTCTTACATTAGTGTTTCATGTACATGTATGTCTTCCTTAGGGTGGGCTGTCTGCCACGCTGGGAGATCCCGTACACGCCGACCTGGTTTGACCTACGAAAGCCACGTAACCTAAAAGTGAGTTAAAATTCCGTTCCGTATCACCAAGGACTAACGCAGTACACTCGCATTCCCCACCCCTCTCGCCGTCATTAGGTTTCATCGGTAGAGCGCGCGCGCGCGCGTGCAAGAGAAACAATGGAAAGAATATATTTCTCACTCCCCCGGTGGGTCTGTCTCCTTCCCTCGTCTCCTTCTCAGCTTGCCCGCATTCTCTCTCTCTCTCTCTCTCTCTCTCTCTCTCTCTCTCTCATTCTGCCCTTCGTTCCGAGCATGAGTGCCTTATCCATATGCACAACATCGCCGGCATAAAGTAGGCGAAGGACTCCCTCAACCACCATCCACCTCCTACCCACCCACGAAAAACGCACTGTCTCGTTGTTTTGTCCTGCCAGGCTAATATTCGTCGCAGGTGCATGTATATAGATAAAAGGAGGGGAAGAAACGAGAGTAGAGCGCAACTATCTCTCTCACACTCCCTCCCTTTCCTTAGCAAGGAGAAAGAAAGATAAGCAGAGAAATCGAGGCCGTGCGGCGTCTGCGAAACGAGGAAGGAAGTAGGGTGGGCGACCGAGAAGGGGAGAGAGAGAGAGAGAGAGAGAGAGAGAGAGAGAGAGTAGGCACCACCGGCAGCGCTGGGCTCGCTCCGTCGGGCAGTGAGGGGCATGGAGTAGCAGCAGCAGCAGCAGCAACAGCGACAGCAGCCGCAGGAGCGGAGCTCTAGCCTAGGGACACGCGAGGAGGAAGGAGGAGGCGGTGGTGGTGGTGATGTTGGTGGAGGAAGAGGAGGTGGAGGAGGAGGAGGTGGCTTTGCGAGACCGCGCAGCTGCTGGATCAATATACTCGCCCCGTCCTTCTCTCCCCTCCCTCTTTCTCTCTGTCGGCGCGGGTGGTTGCCTCGGGGGGCGGCCACCCCTATCCGCGCGCGCGCGCGAGCGCGGCGGGTGGCCGCCGCAACGAGGGTCGTCACTCTCTCTCTCTCTCTCTCTCTCTCTCTCTCTCGCCCACCCTCTTGCTCCCTCGCGGGGCGCGAGAGCGCGCGCGCGTGCCGAGGGTGCGCGAGCTCGAGCGAGATATATATAGGGACGGCTAAGAAGAGGGAGGGAGGGTGAGAGAGGGTGAGAGTGAGAGAGCGAGAGTGATGGATAGATAGAGAGGGAGAGCGGAGAGGAGAGGCGCCGCCGCCGCCGCGAGCGGCCGACGCAGTGCCATCGGGAAGCTCGAGCGGAACGCGTCGGCTCGTGCGAGACTCGCGAGTATATATATACCGATATACGCGCACACACACACACAACCACATACATTTATATACTTATATCTATATATATATATATATATATATATATATATATATGTATATATATATACATATACATACATATATATATATAAATTATCATAGCCCTCTCGCGAGGGGATTGTGCATTTTTTTTCTATCCGTCCCTCTCCTTCTTTCTTTCGCTTCTCCTTACTTATCCGCACGTATAAGGCATCGCCTGCTGGCGCATATATAAAGGAAGCGAAAGACAGAATGAGATGATGGACGGGCGAACACAGGCGGACCACCTCCGTTCCGGCAATCATGCGCTTCGTCTGCTTCGCCGTATCTAACGTGTGCGTGCATGCGTGCGTGTTTGCGTGGGCATGTGTGTGTATGCGTGTGTGTGTGTGTGTGTGTGCGTGTGTACGCGCGCGCGCGGTATCTACGGTGCGAAATATGTGTTGTTGTTATGAATATTATTGTTATGATCAGAGTACCTAGTTTGTAATCAGTATTGGCGAAAATTCTTAACAATGCCCTGTACTCCATATGCAAATGTATCCGCGATTGTATTTACGCATATGTCGAAGAGCGTCGATGGCCGCGAAATTCCTCCCTTGCCGGCGCGGCGAAACGTCTTAGCGCTCAGGTGGGAGTGATGGTGCTTTATCAGTTTTCACCCCGTCTCTATTGTCTTTCCCTCTTGTCCGCTCGGCATCGTCTTCCCAATATCGCAAAGTTCCCCCCCCCCCCTCAGCCCCGCGACACGTCCAAAATTACAAAAGCGAAGTCGGGTAATTGAAAGTGCGCAGCCGGAACGTCGCGGATTCCGGTACACGGCTCGACCATCACACACCTGCGGGGTTGTGCGTTTGTGAATGTGCAAGAGGCGGGGTGGCAGCGGCGGGCAAGTGAGCGACGAGGTGGAAGAAACGAGGACGCATCGACGGATCGACACAGAGATAGGAGAGATTGAGAGCAGACAGAGAAAGATATATATTACATATGTGTTTATATATATATATACAGAGGGCGCGACGCCGGGAATATTGTCCTGTCACAGCAGTACGCCTTATTCGAGTTACTGGTGTGATGGGACATTGTCCTCGGCTCGCGACAGTTCACCGGCTTCACCTCCAGAGCTTCTCGTCGTCGTCGTCGCCACGCAGCCAGCGCCCGATGCCCGATGACCAAGAGGACGAGATAAGAGAACCACGACCGCGTCGGCAGGAGTCCGAGGGGGGAGGGCGATGCCGAATACATATTGCCCGCGCGCGTACTGTTCAGCCGGGCCGTATTATCAGACGGGGGAAGGTCGGAGGGTCGGGGTGGGCACACCGGTCGCCATTTGTATTCGGAAAATCCGGCGGAATGGATTAGTGGCGGGTGGCGGGGGGGGGGGGAGCTGGGGGTTGAGGATGGGTGGTGGCTGAACCATCACGGTCCGGGGTTTCAGTTACCGGCGCGGTCGCGATTTACGACGCGAATCCTGCATATGCGTGCATGTGTATGCATGCATACACATCGCGCATATTATGACGAGCAATCTGCACGAGACACCGAGATGTCGGCCGCGCTGACGCAGGCGTACATATGCAGACCCAATTATACATCTCTCGTGGATTTTCTATAAATCGTCCCCTTGTGCAGACGTATGTATACGTGTTTATACTGGATCGGCAAGTGTGCGGGGAGAATGAGGGAGGGGGGAGGGGACGAGAAGGAGCGGCGAACGTCCCGACTCCCGAAGGGAAAAGGCCAGAGACTTGGCGCCGACTGAAAGAGGAAGAGAGAGCGAGAGACAGAGAGCGGGGGGGGGGCGAGAGGTAGCGGTAGAGGTAGAGACGACAGGGGGGCTTTTGCACGGTCGATTCCCGTGGAATATAATCGTTATATAGCCAGACGGAGACGGAGAGTATTAACGGCGCGCTCTCTCTCTCTCTCTCTCTCTCTCTCTTTCACTCATTCTGCAAGGCGAGGCTCTGACTAGGGTGTGCGCGCACTCGGAGAGGGTGGGTGGTAGTCGTGGCGAGAGGAGGGGGTTCGAAAGAAGGGTGCGCGTGCACGGACGAAGGGAATTGCGAAGCACACAAACGCGCGCGCTATAGGTCGAAAGAAAAAATCTACGAGATATAAATAAAGGTATATCTGTGTGTGTGTGTGTGTGTGTGTGTGTGTGTGTGTGTGTGTGTGTGTGTGTGTGTGTGTATGCTAATTTTTCCGTATACATTGGAGCGCCGGGTGGCGGTGGTGAATGGCGGTAGCTCGCTCGTGACGGGCCGATGGATTATTATTACTATACACGGGCCTTTCGAAGGAGAGAAAGGGGGCGCGAGAGGCTACAGGCTCGGCCTTACATCGAAAAGAGCCCTTGCAGCCATCGGCTCGTGCGGTACTTGGTTAAAGGTTCGAGGCACGTCGCCGCAGTCTTCGTCGACGTCGTCTTCGTCGGAGTAACGCGCTCGGCCCCCCCCGACCCCTCCCCCCCGTCCCATCGGAATTGGACGAACGCGCGGTCTATATATGTATATATTATAAGCTTCTCGTGCAGATCGATAAAGGTGCGGCTCAGGGGGCTCGCACACACCCGCACGGCCGTCTCTCGCTCTCTTTCGTGACCGCGCCTCTCGTGCAATCACCGCGCGCCGATCGAGGGGGTGGGGTTGGGTTAAAAGCCTGCGCGCTCCCCGCGGGGACCGGCTCTATATAATACGTGCGAGATACCGATCGATATATATATATATATATATATGTATATATATATAGACACGTAGATATAGCAGACAGGCTCGAAAGTGATGCAGAGAGAGGAGAGAGAGAGAGATCTACGTCCGTTTATAGATTGGGCGTCAAGGAGGGGTTGTCATTGGCCAGCGGGCCGTTATCCTATCTCACCTATAGACCGATGACCGCCCGGACTATCTGCATATATATACATATATATAAATATATATATATATATATATATATATATATATATATATATATAGATATATATAAAAGTTCCCCTCCGCATATATAATCGATTCGCGTGAGCCACCCTCAACAAACCACCCCTCCATCCCCAGTCCATCCCATGTCGTGCGTGCGTTATAAATGTGCGTATTGCGTGCGCGCGGGTGTGTAAATGCGACCCTCCCGGCCGCGAAATATTTCGGGATATATACACGTGTCTGAGGAGGAGGACTGATAAATCGATATCAGAGGCTCTGCCGCCTGGCGCTTTTATACGCGTGCGGACTTATGGGTCGGCAGTGTTCTCTACGCGGTGCCGCAAAGAGAACGAAGGAGGGGGGTGAGGAAGGAAGGGAAAGAGAGAGAGAGAGAGAGAGAGAGAGAGAGAGAGAGAGAGAGAGAGAGAGAGAGAGAGAGAGGGCCATAATAATCGGGTCATGTTTCCTCGATTCAGTCAAGGCTGGATATGCTCGCGGAGTAGACTTAGTATGTATATATATAGAGGAAGATATGTGAAAGGGAGGGCGTGGAAGAAGTGTCTTTGACCTCGCTCCCTCGCCCCTATAACGCTGCCGCAGTGATATTATAGAGGGAGGTTTCCTCCCTTTAATCCCTCTTTCTCTGCTCCCTCCCTCTCTTGCTATATCTATCTCTCCATCATGGGGCGCACGCACGCTCGCCCACCCATATATATATATATATATATATATATATATATATATATATATATATATAGTACGATTTCGTGAACATTGCCTCCGCCCGAAGATAATACATGGTGGTGCAGGAGCGCGAGTGTGAACAAGATGAAGAACGAGCGGGAGAAAAAAAAATGGTCGATAATAACGTTCATTTTCTTTTGTATTCTCTTGATTTTGATCGATCACGGGGACAGGAGGATGAATCGGTGAGGCGAAGGGGGAGGGGGAGGTCGCGTACACGACGGTGGACGGATTTCATACAAGCGCAGGCTCGTTCGCGCATCCAATTATGTGTAAGTAGTACGCACGCGCGATTAAGTTTCGACGAGGAAGGTTTTTGCGAGCTACTATTCGATATTGAATGAGGAGAGAGCGGAGACGAAGTAGCTTAACCAATGCGCGCTTGAAAAGGATCGAAAATACGAATGAGTGGATTTTGTGCAGCTGCGAATAGAATTACTTCTTTGTAAGCCAGTAATGCGTGCTTAAATCTATCGGTAATAGAAAGAAAAGAACCGTGGCGGAGATAATAACAAGATAGAGAGAACGAGATGGGAATACGGAAAAGTGATAAGGAAAAGCCGCGCGTGCGGAAAGACGATATCGATTATTAAGAAATTGTCTTCCCCTAACGTCAGCGTTCAAAAATAAAGCGAATAAAAGTCAATATTAAATCCTTCCTGACGGTCGGCCTTTATATCTCTCTTTAGTCACGGAAATTTCTCACAATGATTTGCCGATCCAGGACATTCTACAAGGCTTCCTGAAACATTTACAGATCTCAATCCGTAAATCGAGGCCAACGCATCGCGCGAACCTTCTGCCGCGTAACGATAAATCGACCGATATTCCGGGATAATAGCATAATAACCGACGACGGCGGCCAGAATCGCACGAGTCGCCTACAAAATAATAAGTCGTAGCAATAATAGAACACCCGGCTCTCTCGGCAACTCGCGCGGGCGCCTATCTGCTTCTATTTTTTTTTCTTTTTTTTCGAAGGATAAAGGGGGGGGGCGCGGCGCTGGAGGTTTTGATAGCGCAAAGCTGGATAGGAGCCGGCACATCGGGGAAAACGAACTGCGTTAGCGAGAGAGAGAGAGAGAGAGAGAGAGAGAGGAGGGTGAGTATGCCGGGCGAAATACCGAGGGGTTTAGTGTGGGGGAGGGGGCGGTGGAAACGATGGCAGGCGCAGCCTTACGAGACGCGCGGGGGATTATACGCGTACCGGGTACCGGGAGAGCGCGCCGCGCCGGCCGACGCGTGCGGCTACGTGGGCGTATAGGTGTGTTGTATTACAACCGTGCGCGCGAGCGGCGGCGATGGGCGGGCGGCAGGGTGGGGGGGGGGGTTGAGCGCTACCGCGGACCTGGTGCGGGTCACGACTGTCAGATGTCGGCACGGCCGCGGTGCCGTGGCCCCCGGCGTGTCTGGCGCGCGTGCGCGCGATCCACCTCCCTCGTAGTCGCGCAGACGCCTCGCTCGTCAAGGCTCGACGCGAGACAGAAGGGAAGGCAAGGGAGGGAGAGGGGGGGGGGGGGGAACGGGAAAATCTCTGGGAATTACATCGTGTACGCGCGCGTATGTGTATCGGCCCGGGTTGGGCAGTCGGCGATGACGCGAAAAATTCAACGCCCCGCGACAATCCCGCTCCCCATCTCGCTCGCTCTCGCTCCCTCTCCCGCTTTACCGACTCCCGTCGCGGGCGGGTCTCTGTGTGCGCGCGCGCGCGCGCGCGCGTAACAACGGAAGGGAGCAGCAACCGCGTAACTTTTCCGTTCTCCGCCACGCTACGCGGACGTTACTTCATCCTACGCTGGCTTGCGCACACCGCCCTCTTTCGCGCTCTCGCTTTCTCTCTCTCTCTCTCTCTCTCTCTCTCTCTGTCCCTCCCTGCCTCCCTTCCTTCCTCCCTATCATTCCTCCGTGCACGCTCGCGAGTCCGCATAAATAATTGAGACCGGTGCAAGTGACAAGCGCGGGTGTGCAAAGGGGCGAGAGCGCGGGCGCGTCCCGCTCCCCAGCAGTGTGCGATACGGTGCGATATGTAATGTAGACATAAACACACTCACACACGGGATTTCGTTCTCGATCCTCTGCAACGCGCAATGATTCGCGCGGCGTGATAAAGCCATGGGGTAAAGTAAGGGCGAGAGTCAGCGCGAAAGTTGCACGCGTAGATCGGGCGCACAACGTACGGCGGGGGTCTGGAGTACCTCCATGTAGAGTGGGGTTGAAATGATTATCATCGGAGGAGCCATCGTCCACGCCTAGGAAGAGGGAGAGGAAGAGAAAGTGCGACGGGGAGAAGAAAGAGAGAGAGAGAGAGTGAGAGAGAGGGAGATAGAGAGGGAGAGAGAAAGCGGCCACGGTAACGTCTGACAAACGACCTCAAAGCATCGTAGATTTCGTTATATTTATACATTAATAAGTGTGACACACCCTGTACATCTATATATGTAGATAATACGTCGCTCAAATACACCTTTGAGCGCCGTATGCAATTTAGATTTCTGCTGTTAAATTTTTAACATACAATCATATATATGTAGTCCAGCAGTCACCGTAGCTTATATATTTATATCTATAGATTTATATATTTATACATGAATTTTTTATATACTCATATGCTTTAGGTTTATATATGTATTTTATGTGTTTAATGTTTGTAGACTCATAGAGAAATATAGTGTATTTTTTAATAATAAGATTACATGGCTCTTAGTAATTTATTTTCAACCTCTGTAATGGGACACACTGTATACGTATTATTATATATACCATAGAAAATTATTCACAAATCTATACCTGTGTATTAGCGATTATACTTTATCGAGGTTATATTATTTATGCGTAAATTGGCACTGCATTATTCGACACGGAGAGTAGAACTTGTATAGTTTCAAGATAACATTAATTTGCAGCATGTGCACTTTTACAACTTGCTCCGATATCTTTACCAAGATTTTTTTCACTTTAGAAAACTCTGCGACAGCTATTGCACAATTCTTCTCTTGCACAATGTAATGATATTGACCGATTTATGGGGGACGAAAAAACAACAACCGTTATTAAAATTCATAACTGATAAATCGGTAAATCAATGACATAACTCAATTTCGCTCTTGGCAATTAAAATCTCCGTGTGTTAATTTTACGTTCAAATTTTAGACATTTAAAATTTTGAGAAATGTCTTTGTTACATATCTTAATGCGTAATATTTTACAGAGCATGTTATAAAATAGACTAGAGTAAGACGTTATTATAGAACAAAGTGGTAGATGCTTCTAATATTAATAACATAGATACATGTTAAATTAGTCAAGAATTTACTATTATATTTATAGCACATTAATAATAGATACGTAAAAGAAGTTCGATCCGTACGAAGAACCGACTTCAAAAAAGAAAAAAGTGTACAAGAATTTTCTAAAAAGAACGAATTACTCTTCAGAATCATGCAAATGCGCAAAATGGGAGAAACTAATTGAGCACGAATAATGCACCATTGATATGGTCGCACTCGGATGACCCAAGCGCGCAATATCCAAGGCACATCCGTCGGAGATAAAAATCAATTTTTTGTTTTTTTTTTCTTCTTTGGAGTCGGTGCCGCGCCTCCCTATTTAACTGCCCAAAATTTATCCTTTTTACACGAAGTCGGTTCAAACTCGATGAAAGGCAAAGTGCAGAACGGTTCTGTTCTTACCTACCGTCGGTAAGGTCGGCTGCCGGCCGCATTATCAGAAACCAGTTTACCCACTACAGTTACCGACTGCTAATAAGAACACAATTAACGTTAGCACATCTGAAGGTCTCTACACAAGAAGCCAGACGCGCAAAGTGGCTCGTATTGATTTATCCGGGAATAAGTATGTGTATGCAGAAAAACTGTTATATCCTTAATGAAAAAATGTAATACAGATTACATTACTAAAACAATTTGATAAAGTGTTGTATTCTTTCGTGGAAAGACACATAAGCAAATGCAGGACGTATTAGCGAAAGGAAAACGCATAACAATCCATTCAACCCATTTTCCGACGGCGCATCCTTCACGCTAAAATGTCGTCCACACGAAATATAATAGCTAAAAGGAAAAATAGAGGAAAGAAGTAATGACAGGGTTTGCACAAGGACCGATGATGAACGCTTGTTTCATCGACGATTTGTCTGCCTGTATGTGTGTACTCGTATACTCGTGTAGCTCGGGATGCATATACATTGTGAAAAAATCGACTAAACTACCGCGCTCCATGGCTACTGACGAGTTCGCGATAATAACAGGGAACGTTAAATGGAGAAATAAATCACTTAGGCGCACATAAATATGCATACGAAAACATTTCGAAAAAGTACAGGGGAGTACTACTTTACCGGCGAGCTTAACATCTCGCGGTTCAATAATTATAAACTCGACTCCGATATTTTTGCGTATCGAGTGCGGGGGGGGGGTGGTTAATCATTAATCACTAGCAATGCGCAAAACGGGACGAGCGATGGCCAGAGAGAAGCCTCTAGCGGCCTGTCGCCCTCCCTGGGACTTCGAATGCCGGGGAATTATTTTAATCGTATAACTATCGAACTCCCCGCGGCGGATTCTAGACGTTCGGCTGACCGCGAATCATTTCTCCGCCGAATTTCGAACCCTCTCCTCCACCTCCTCCTCTTCCTCCTTCGCCGAGGCTCGAGACAATGTCGGCGTAGACGCGCCAGCTCGATATTCTCGACTAAATTGCTCGGGTTTGGTACAGACAGGTACAGATGTGGATGTTAAAAGTGACGGTCTCTTACAACGGCAATTGCATCGTACGTAGACAGCGGGTAAATGCGCGCGCGCATACTGCTGGCCAAATTAAGAAGTTCGCGGATTTACGCTCTAGTCGAATCCAAACGCTCGTCGGATTCGTTATAAACGGCAACTGGTTTCGTAACCCAAGCCAAGTGTTAAGGACAAT
The DNA here is from genome assembly GCA_018907035.1 of Sycobia sp. Sy_11. Taxonomy (NCBI): domain Eukaryota; kingdom Metazoa; phylum Arthropoda; class Insecta; order Hymenoptera; family Epichrysomallidae; genus Sycobia; species Sycobia sp. Sy_11. The sequence goes on from JACCIC010000103.1 coordinate 988,159, forward strand.
CGAGACGTGCGATAATCGCTTTGCATAACGGCCTGTAATTCTCTGCAAAAATCTAAAGGCTATATTTAGAGCAAAAATTGGCCAGTTTCTAAAGAGTACTAAAAATACCTGAAAAGTCTATTACCAGCCAATTAGAGATGTATCCTTGGACAATTAAAAATAGTTCAGTTTCGATCAGCGCTCTATACTGAGAATTGCATTGGATATTTTCGAAGATTTAGCTCCGATTAAATTAATGAAATGAATTCAAGAGTGTAGGAACTGGTCTGGGCCAAAAGATCTTAAATAGCCAGCTTTACTTTGCCAAGTCGATTATCTCCAGATGACAATCGGTAAAGTTGGGCGATAATGACTGGACGAATTTGTTAATTTATAGTAACATTAATTCTTACGTATAATTATTTTATTTCGGTATAACTAGTAGATCGTGGGGAAAGTATTGCAGTTTTTTTTGTTGATGATTTTTCAAATAAAATTTTTTCTTTGTTAAAAATCAGTTCAAACCAAAGTTCATACGTGCCATTATTTAATGAATCCTTTTGAGTTTCAATTGCCTGGTTTCATAATTAATTGAGTTTTCAACGATTAGCTTCACGTAGCGCAGTGCATATTCCGGATTAAAATTTACGGAATATAATCGATTGAGCCAAAATGAGGCGCTGCTTTTCCGCTATAGCATTCTCACGGTAAAACGCGCGAATCTAGCAGCGTGTTTTGGTGGACTTTAATGTTTCAGTTGAAAATTTCCTGTAATTTTTACCAAAAATTCCACTGATCTTATTCGCGACGAATAAAGCAAGTGTGCCCACAAAAACCGAAAGACCGAAATTAGTCCTCGGAGACTATCGGATCAATCTAGCCGGCATTATGGCGCACCACAAAAACACCTCTTGACAAAAATAAAATTGGATCTAAGGATTTGGGTGACTAAGGTACTCGTAAAAATGACTAAACACATTAGTAAAACGAAAATTTGGATTTTTCAACGGATCTTTAATTTTTTGCCCCATTCCTGTCTGGTGGGCGAACGCTCGGTAATTTTAATCAATGCAGATTAACATATCACATTGCATAAAAATTATAGCACGTTTAAGCTTAGTCAGTGCGAATTCCACCAATATATATATATATATATATATATATATATATATATATATATATATATATATATATATATAGTATAGCCTACATTTACAGATAAACTAAATTGATTCAGAATATTGGACTAGATATACAGAGGTGGGAAGTAAGAGGTAATAAAAAACAGAGCTAGGCAATGACGAAAGTATGTAGAACAAGCTCGTTTTAATGACAATAAGAAGAAAAAACTATTACTACAGTTCGCTTTTTAAATGATTGTATAGGAGAGCGTGGACATTACCTTGATTACGGCTCTGCGCCGACTCTGCTCAGAGGGTTTCATTATCTCTCTTTCTCTCTTTCTTTCTCTAGCACATATATATCACTATTTAACGTCGGGCGTCATTGAGATATTGGCCTGCTTTTTAATCGGCGCGGCGCGCCGACGCCGCCGTCTCTCGGGTGTGTTTGTGTGCGTGTCAGCGCGGCTCGCGCCCACAATTTCTGCGGCTGCCCACAATCTAAAAGCCCGGCCGCCGTTTCGGCCTGATGTGCGGGTCTTTTATAGGACACTTGTATTATATATAGAGAGAAGGAGAGAGCGTCCCTGGACCGCAACCTCTCTCTTTCTCGACTATTTTCTCCTCTCTCTCTTTCTCTCTCTCGCTCTCTCTCTCTCTCACTCTGCCTGGCGCAAGAAAGAAAGATGCCCTCTCTTTCTGCATATATACATTCTCTCTCTCTCTCTCTCTCTCTCTCTCATCGTTTTCGGGGGGAGGAACGGGATGGGCAGGCGATGCGCGCGTACGCAGTTTCCCGCAGTGGTTTCCGCGCAGTGGTTGCGCTCTCCCTTTCGTTTAACAAAGAGGCCGCCACCGCCGTAGTCTCCGCCGTCGCAGCCGCCTCCGCCGCCGCACGATACTCGACAATAGCCCTTCCGGTATTTTTCACTCCTGATCCTTGAAATCCTACGGAGTCATTATTATAGAATGGAGCACAAAGAGAAGAACAGAGGTGGAAATCAGAGAGATGAAAAATGTATTGATCCGCGGTCGGCCTGCTGCTAATAACAAAACTTTTTTTTTTTTTCGTTACACAAGTCATATCGATATATATATAATATACTAGAGATACTGATGGCGAAAAAAAGTGAAAGAAAGAGTTGGAGGAAAATAATTCGAGTGTTAAGGAAAAAATAAAGGAAGGAGAAATGAAAAGAAACCTTCGGCTGATTATTAAATTGCAAAATTGCCTTTCATGAAACGAAACTAGAATGTTAATTGTAGTTTAATCGTGCAATAATATCAAAAGAATAAACTCTTAAGATTAATGTTTACGCATATTCTCAAAAATTACCAAGAAAATCTAACAATTATTATACGGAATAATTACGACAAACTTCATAAATATAAATACCGTTTATACATATATATATCTGTGTACGTATGGATATATGTATGTATGTATATATGTATGTGTGCGTGTGTGTGCGTGCGTACGTGCGTGCGTGTGTGTGTCTATGTATACACATTACCTATGCATCTCTCACTTAAGGAGATTTATATATACAAGATTTTCTATGCCAGATTAAGTAGTAAAAGAGAAGTAGAGACTAAAAATAAATCTAAATAGGATTTCTCTCGATAGTGGGACAGAGGAAAGAACCATTCTACGATTTTCGCATTAATTGGTATTATACAAAGTTAATTAGATCGACTATATTTTTTACGCGTAATACAGTACATATAAGAGAAAAAAAAATTGACAATTCTGTCTATATTCTAAACGTGCTATATACATATATTTATATTGATATATAATAAACCGATGAAGAGAACGAGTACGACAAGAAGCCTAGACTATCTATGTTTCGCCCTTCTTTAGACGGTCGGTAACAATCTTGCGAGACCTTTCTCTCTCCCTTTACCCCCCTCCCACTCACTCTCTTTCTCTGTCTTTCGCTGTCTCAATCACAGACAGACACACACAGACACTGGATCTCTTTCTCTTTTTATCTGTCTCCTCCACGCTCGTGCTATACTGCGCACACTCGCCTTCTTTCTTTTTAACTTCTCCTCCTCCTCCTCCCCCTTTCGTTTCCTTATTTCTTTCTTTTCCCAAGCGTTCCCTTTCTTCGCCCCTCCTCCCGCGCGTTTCTCTTTCTCTCTCATCCCGCTCTCCGCGCTCGCAGACAACAAGCAAAACGTTATTTTACAGTCCGCGGTTTTTTCTTTCTTTTTTTTTACGTATAGGCCCCCTTCACTCGTGCGAATTGCCCGACGGAGAGGAGGAGAGGCGGATACTCATAACGATCCCGGGGGACCGAGACACTTTTCTCCCCGGTATTGAAAATTGCAAATTCACTTTGTTTTTGCCTGGAACCCCCCCCCCCGACATCCTACTATATATATATATATATAATGCCGGAATTAGGAGAGCTTCTTGTAACGTCGATACGGCTTTCGCGCGTAGAGCGCGGGCGACTGCCCGACCTTAGGAGAGCATTTCCGATTAGAAATCGGCAAGGAAATAATGCGAAGCGTAGAATTAAATGGGCGATCGAGGAAAATTTTTTCAACGCAATGTCAACAGATAGGTGGGCGCGTTTATTTGTTTCCCCCCCCCCTCTCCTTTATCCTTCCACGGCCGTAAATTAGAATTGCCGTTTTCTTCTTTTTTTTTTTTTTTTTATCGCCGGTTTGAAAAAGACGCGAGGTCGCAGAAATGAGTTTAATGTATTCCCGACGAGCGCCGAGGAGGTAAGAGAGATAGAGAGACATACCGTATGTATGCCGATGCTTACGCGATCGCTGAAGGCATTGACCTTAACGCGTGCATCCTCCGTTACTGCTGCTTACCACCGAATGGCCGCCCGATACGATTGCGATTAATACCCGGCCCCATGCCGTTCCCAAGTTTCGAGCAATTGTCGATGGACGGTAAATAATTGGTAACGCTCGCCGATCTCTCGATATCGTTCGTCGAACGATTTACTTTGGCAAGTAACGGATCGCGTATTTTTGCGCCGAGTTGCGTATTGCGCATTGGCTAGCTTGGCGCCTCGACTACCAGTCTTGCGCAACACCGTTTGTAACGGCGAGGGTCACAAAATTCGGATAAACGAGGTATATATTCGGCCGTTTTCATATTGGCCGAGCCAAGAACGATGCATGGAAACAATTATAATTACAATTGAGCGCTACAGAAGTTTACCAACAATTGGGCGAACGTAGGGCACAACAGCACGCCAATATGTGAAATTGCAAATTCAGTGTTTGTCAACTTAGCGCCACATATAAAACTGTCCTCGATAAAACGATTGTTATAGCTAGAGAGATAGAGAGAAAGGAAGGTGGTGGTGTGAGCGTCCGTCCGTCCGTCCGTGTGTGTGTTGTGTAGAGCGCGCTTGTTTATGCATGTGCGCGCGAGAGAAGGAGACTCTATATTCTCGGGCATTATAGCTATTACGCATAGAGCTACGTACAGATGCTGTCCTACAAAACTTACTTGGTGTGTGTGTGTGTGTGTGTGTGTGTGTGTGTGTGTGTGTGTGTGTGTGTGTGTGTGTGTGTGTGTGTGTGTGTGTGTGTGTGTGTGTGTGTACACAAGCAGAGCATACATCAACGCAGTTTATATTATATAATATAATATACACTGCGAATGGAGAAAAAATATTTTAAAATCCTAACTATATCGGTGTGTTTGCGAGTGCGGGAAAGAGGAGAGGGGATGGGTTACAATTTCGCAAGATACTTTTACCAGACTAGGTATGTAATATAGCGTCTTCGCCCAATAATCAATCGGTAACAAAAATCTATCGAGCCATTCTAATAACAATCCAGCCAGTGCTACTTCTGCAGTTTTTTTTCTGTCTTTCTTGCTTTCTTGCTCTTCTCTTTTTCGCCAACCCGTCAAAATTAAGCGTCCTTTCGACGGATCGAAGCATTAGCCGCGATAACGGTAGACGTATGCCAATGAAAAACCAAGCGGACGATTGAGCTTAATACGTAAAACGTTCGATCGCAGCCTTGATCAAAAAAAAAAAAAAAAAAAATAACTACACAATGTAAATGTACATTATTGCGCGTTGATAAACAACGTCAAGACGTTTGGTACGAAGCTCGTCTCGGCGCCATGCGAATATACGTCATACGACAGACGGAGAAAGAGCGGGATCAAAGGCAGGCCAGCTGGATAGGCAGGCACATCTGGAGATCCCAATAAACTTTATTCCCTTATCTCGCTCGCATTGTATTTATACAAGCGTGGGGGGGGGGAGGCATGAAAATTACCGTCTCGTTAACGCGCGGTCGCCTGAAAACGAGCGCAACGCCCGCGCGTAGATCCATCAAATTGACACACAGGCGCACGCATTATGACGATTGATTATTATTTATACGGGGCTAATCGTCAATTAAGTCGTATAATCCAAGACCGCGCGTATTGCGCATGGACTTCACCCCTCCCACCTCCCCCGTCGCGTCCGTATTACATCGCGGGCTTACCGATCGTTATGTATACGGCGCGCATCGAGCGCGCCTGTCCCTAATTTGGCAGAAGACCGAGAATGGGGGTGGGAGAGGATCGTAAAAGAAAAACTTTTATGGCTGCCCCAAGTCTATGGATCGCTAATAATAACCTCGTGTGCGGCGCGGCGGACTGGATTTTAAAAATTCAAATCGCTCGAGCACGCAACTCTCTCTCTCTCTCTCTCTCTCTCTCTCGCTCCTGGCGATGTTATAATGTACGCCTGCCTCCTCGGATCTCATTTTTTTTCCTCTTCTCTTCTTCGTCGTTACGGCGAAGCAGCGCTTTACGATGGGGTGTATTCTTTTAATAACATCATCCGAGTGTTACGACGGGCCGTCCCATTAATTAAGGATGGAACGATTCTCAATTGGGTTAAAGGAGGACGCGCTCGATGTGTAACAGTTCCTATATTAGAAACTTGCCTTTTCTTCTTCTTCGAATTCTAATCTACAAAATAATTTGTCTAATTTTACCGTCGGAACACTCGAGGACTATCGGGGATCATTATTTCAGATCTCTCTCTCTCTCTCTCTCTCTCTCTCTCTCTCTCTCTCTCTCTCTCTCTCTCTCTCTCTCTCTCTCTCTCTCTCTCTCTCTCTCTCTCTCTCTTACTCTCTTACACATACGTGTTCTCGTACTACGATACCGAAGAAAAAAAAACAAGCGCTTTGATGAATGTCGTAATTCTCGAAACCGAGGGACTGCGGTGTGAGTGCTCTGCGAGAGAGAGAGAGAGAGAGAGATGAAGAATATACGCGAGCCGGCGCCAAGATAATTTGTTCCCATTTTGGGGAAAAGGAAGTCTGAGAGAAAGAGGGGGAGGGGAAGAGATTAATTTTACGAGTCGACGTCCAGATTCTTATCGCTTATGTTCTTTATACCGCACGGGTTTAAGGCAAAATTGCTCGGACATCCTTGCGGTTGGGATGGAATTTTTTTCCACATTGTTGTACGAGCGCGAATACATTCGAATGCACTCGCTGTTGGTTGCTTCCGCTGCGATAGATCCGTCATTATTCGTTTAATTATTCACGAATTTTGTTTTAAGTATTGGCGGGTCAGATGGAACAAGATCGCCCGTAGCGTATTTAGCCACATTGCTCCAAGTTTACGAGACGTAATCATCCGGTTAAAATTACAAAGTACCAGTTTCATGGAGAACGAGGCTGCTACTATGCACCCTCGACGTCATTTTCCCTGCCTTACGTACATCTTTTACTTTTCTAAATATTCCATGCAAAATCTACTGTCCATCGTATTATTTACACTAATGATATCAATTATATTATTCCATTGGTAGTAATTTTTCTTAAAATAATGTGTAGTTAACTTGATTTATATCCTTCCACTTAGATTCTACAAAAATTTTATTGGTCTTACAGCAATTCTGAAATAATTATTATTGTAGTCGTTCGATCTCGTATGATCTACTTGAAAAACAAAAAAAAATTCATTCGTTGCATCGTTTCCACTCACATCCAGTAAGAAATAAATTATTTAATTTTCGTCCGAAAGACGTTGTAATAATCCGACATTCTTGAAATTTACAATTTTTTACGCTGGCCCATATAATACGAAAGTATTGCTAATGTTTCTTTTTAAAACACAAATTACGTTACATTTCCATTCTTCAGACTCTTAGAAAATCCCACTGTAATAACGGGGCGCACAGAAAGTATACAGTAGAAATATAACGTTCTTGGAATTTTTCGTTTTCGGCTGTTGGCGTTGCACGAAAGACACGCGAGTTGTATCGCCATACGCTACATGCTCGGTGTATACGGGAATTCTAGTATCGCGCGGGGAGCGTAAGCTATTCGGTATCGCGTATGCGCCGCGCGAATAACCGAATGATTCTCTAAGTCTCTTACCAGGCCCCCCCCCCACCTGCCACCCACCCTTTGCGCGCCGCTTCTTATTGTCTTTTCTTTTATTTTAACAGCGCCTAGCAAAATAACGCTGACACACGCGCATACGCGCGCGCCCACAACGCGAACCTTGTATTTCCGAAAGATTGAGCGCTCGACGGTGACCCCGGGCAAACGGAATTGAGCCACCTGAGAACGTTCTCCAATATAACGGAGACGAGCACCATCGCGCCGCTCTCTCTCTCTCTCTCTCTCTCTCTCTCTCTCTCTCGGTGCGACGACGTCCTCGGATTTTTCGCGCGCACGCTCCCTCCCCCACCCCCCAACGCCGCCCGCCGTGGCTTTTATCCAAGTATATGTAAGGCTCGTGTGAAAAATGGATCGCGGCCGAGACGAGGAGGGCGGGAGGGGAGCGCCGCGCCAACCCCCTCTCGCCGCCCCGAGGTGCTCTCTAGAACCGCTGACGCGGCAGAAAAGCCCCCGAGATTGGGGTGTTTTCGACTCGATACTTTCTCCACTTGTCCACCCCCCCCCCCACACACACACACACTCGTCTCTCGCACCGGAGATTCGCCTCTTTCTATATATACCCACACACACACACACATCAAGGAGATGGGCGAAAATTAATTCTACGGAGGTCATCTACGCGAGGGTTGGGGGGTAGGGAGGTGGAGAAAAAAAGTCCATCCGGAGCGATCGGGCGTCCGATGAGATTGGCCGCATTAATAAAGGTTCGATTGACCATCGAGGATTTACGTGGGTGCGGGGGCGTGCGAGTGTCGTCGAGTGGTCGGTGAAAGTGGGGTGGGGGAGGGGGGACGGTGAAAGGGATACTTGGGAGTACGCGTGTCTCGCTTGAATGGGCGGATCGTATAACTGATTATTATTCGAGCCTATCTTTGTATATAGGTATAGACGCACGAAGCGGGAAATAAAGCCGGAACTCTGCCGCAAACGCACGTATGCCGGCAGTTCCTTTTGTCGCGCGTACGAGTTCGATAAGCGAGCGATTCAGCAGGATTGCGTACACATGGAGGAGAACTAAATTGCGCGACCGCGACCTGACCCCTCCCCCACCTCCCCGCCCCGCTGGTCGATTGCATACAATACACGCGCGGGCGCCGATCCCCGCCTGGAGGAGAGTTTTGCGGCCAACTCTGGAGAATATCGAGTTTTCTCCGCGCGGGGAGCTGCAGCGGCGGCAGTGCACTCGCCGCGCGGCTCCTACGTATTATATATCCATACACAGACGCAGACGCGAGCGCGCGCGCGCACAAAGGGGCGGGTGCAGAGAATCTATTCCTTTCAATTATGCAAGTCAGAAGGATTACCTGCTTCGCGCTCGCGAAACGCGCACGGCGGGCTTCACTTTGCGTTGTTTCGAATTTAATAATAACCCCGGCCATTTCGTTATATAACATCGCGACCCGGGAAATTTTTAAATATTCTCTATTTATACGTGTATGTATATATATATAAAATAGAGCGGTCAACCGTATAGTTTGCCTGCCGAAAGAAAAAGAAACATTTGCTGCCCGTGCATACGTAAATTAAAATTCATTCATTGCACATTAAATATTACGTAAAATATTTTATACATCGATTATTCTACACACACACACACACGCGCGCGCGCGCGCGCGCGAGTAACTGTCATAATTTATTGTGTTGCGGGTTAATTACATAAATCATATAATATTGCATAATTAAAAGTTGGCTTTCTATAAGCAGTGTACAGTTTAATTGAAAAGAAAATCTTTTTACAGATCATGTTTTTTGTTAATTCTTAATTTAATAAACATGATCTGTAAAAAGATTTTCTTTAGATCTATAATAAATATAATATATTCAAACTGTCATTATTCGCATTTGCGCCGAAATAAAATCATGGAACTTTTAATCCGTCGAATAATGATGTTAAAACTATACGGATATAAATGTATAAGTTGTAGACCAAACGTTATTGTTGCCTGTAAGTGTATCGATTTGTTTTTGTATATATGTTTATTGTATAAAAGTACCCTTCGGCCGACGCATAAAAACCCAAGAGAACCAGGATTCGTCCAAATTTAATTCGACCAAATCAAGCAATGCCATTTACATCCAATCCGACTATTCCCAACGGGCATCCCGGTGGATGCTTCACTTTTTCTTTTACCTTTCGAACGGCGCATAAATATTACATACGTAATAACCTTCCTCTCTTGAAATGACACCCAATTATTTCCGCACATTATGAATCAATGGCGCGCGCGCGTGTATGTATGCCGCTTTGTGTAATCCTGAAACAGCGCCACCAACCGGTCCGCGCGTCCTTATTGTTTTCAACAGAGAATACGCGACGCATTCCCAGAGTATTATAGTTGTGTGTATATATATATATGAGAGAGAGAGAGAGAGAAAGTACGGGAAGTACGGGGTACAATACCTGGATTCGCACATCGGCACATCATCCATTATACCGCAGGCGCGGCTGTTTATATCTCCAAACATATACATATATATATATATATATATATATATATATATATATATATATATATATATATATATATATAGAAGAACGATATAAACGGTCCGTGCGTTGGACGAATTATATTCTGCCGTTTAATCGCGCGGGCCATAATAACGAAGTCTCGAAACTACCCGTATAATAGAGTCGTTTATACATATATATATATATATATCTGAATAAGCGTCCTACCCGCGCGGACCGAGAGTTCAATGCACACACAGTCGTCGTCGTCGTCGCCGTCGTCGTCGTCTAGAGTACGGGCGGTAGGGAGGAGGAGGAGGGAGGAGTAAGGGGAAGGGGTCGAAGCGCGCGATGTTACGTCGATAATACGCGAGCCGGAGAGGAGGCGCGCAGCAACGGCGCGCGCGGGCAAAACGCCGCGACTGGAAACCATAGTAAAGAGCGAGAGAGTGAGAGAGAGAGAGAGCGAGATAGAGATAGATATATACCGAGCTCGCCCTAGCGAGGCACAAGAAGAAGACCCTTCCTTCATTTAGGCCGCTTGCGCGGGCGTTAGATTACACCGGCAGGGACGGGGGAGCAGAGGACGGGCGACGAGGTGAGCTCTCGGGGTTTCCGGATATCGTCCTCGCTGCGGCTTCTATAACGAGGTAATTGGATTTGCAAAACGCGCTTCGCCGTCATCTTTCCCCCCTACCCCTGCCCTCGCTCGGACGAACACACTGTATTTCCAGGTATTCGTTGTTCCCGCCGCGTGCCCGGGACTTCTTTCAGCCATTTCTACCCGATACTGAATTCGAGCGCGCGCGTATTTACGACGCGGAATCAACGCACCCAGCGTATACACACCGAGCCCGGCGCGGAAGACTTTCCTTTTTCCCTCCATCACCTCCTCCGCTCCTCCCGCGCCGCGCGACCTTCCGCGATTTGTATTGTACGGAATGAGAGAGGGAGAGTGGGAGGGAGGAAGGGAGAGCGAGAGAGAGAGAGAGGCGGGCAATAGCACACGCACGCGGGCTCGCCGACCGGTTCGCCGCGTGTTCAATAATTCTGGAGCCGCCGCGAGAGTACGTTGACTCTCGCGGGCGAGTCGAACACACACGCCGGGCGTTTCCTTCTTGCCGCGGCGACTATGTATATATACGACTCCGTCTCCTTCTCTCTCTCTCTCTCTCTCTCTCTCTCTCTCTCTTCGCGTGTCTTCTTTTTTGCGGTATACACCCGATCCGCCGTATGATGGAACAGGAGAATGGGGGGAGGAGTGGGACGTTGCGCGGGGCGGAAGGGGGAGGGGTGGGGGAGAGGAGGAAGCCCAACTATATACGCGTTTATACAGCCAGTCAGGCAGCGTCGAAGCCAAAAAAATTGAGTATTATAGATAGATATGTATGTATGTATGTATGCATGTGTGGGTGTGCGAGGGATATATAATACTTCGGAAAGACGGGAGGATGTGCGAGGGCGAAAGGAAAAAAAAAACGAAAAGGCGACACGGAGGAGATAAGGATAGCGCGGCGGGGGGAGGAGGAGGAGGAGGAGGAGGAGGAGGAGAGAGGCCTTGCAATGAACGGAGTACTTTGTGTATTTCTCATTTAGAGCTGGTTTTCGACATTATTTGGCAGTGCATAGACGAAGCTGTGTATAGTTCGGGAAGACGATCTCTCCGTTATCGGTCTTTGGTTTTTTAAAAGACATATATCTCGCAAGACTGTATGTTATGCTCCACATCGTTGTGTTACTATAATAATAATGACAACATTTATTATTATTATTATTATTATTATTATTATTATTATTGAGTAAATTAACGGCTCGCGCGGAGCGCGCTTACAATTACTATTATTATTATTGCTTTTCAAGTCTGCCGTACGCATTAAGGTTAATTACATAATAAGTTGAGATAAACGCGTCAGGAATTAGTTGAAATTACGTATGCATAAACGGGTGTAATTATGTAATTCCGATGCAACGCTTTCAATGCGATTTTGCGAAAAGTACCTGAAAATAATTTGATTTTGCAATGTACAAAGTATCCGCCGTGATAATATTGCCTTGTGAGGTTGATTTAGGAGAATACGGCGATTTTAGACGGGAACCAGTATTCTTATTAACCTTGGGGCGATTATTTGTGTTTATATATGCGGGTCTGAATTTTTGCGCCCGTTATCATTCTGTTTGGGAACTATATATAGGCTATGATTGCCCGAACTGAAGGGCGCTTTGTATTCCGTATTATTGACTCTTCTCAAGACGCGCTCTCGTAAATTTATTCTAAATAATCGCAATTCACGCACGTGCGCATTTGCAACTTACGTTTATGAAGGGACCTTTGATAGAAGTGGATTTCAGTCTTTTTTTCTTCATTAAATATATATATAAATCTAGAATTATTCCGTAAGGTTGTAGATGATTACCAAAAATAATATCTTCTCTCTTTCATTCTGAATCTTTAGGTATTATTATTCGATTAGAAAGAATCCATTCTACGGCAGACAGCCGTTCAATTTATTGCAGATTTCTCCAACGTTTCCTTTTCATATATTATATTCAAAAATTATTATATGCTTCATTCCGATTTTTTTTCTTCAAAAACTTAACATTTGTTACATATACATTATTTCTTTATTTTCTAATATTTTTATTTTATTCATTGTAAAAAAAAAAAAATTAACATTGTAAATTAGTTGCAGAAAAGAAAAAAATTGTAAGAAGCATATGCCGAGACACTCGCGAGTCCGGCTGGCGGGCGCGTATATCGATTTAAGAAGACGCACTCGTACAGGCGCAAAATGCACGCCAATAAGCCATCGCTGCGCGCCAGCCGCCAAATGCCATTACAGCGCCATTACAAATTGCGCTGCGGGGGGTGGGGGAGGAGGAGGTGGGACAGACCGCATAAATTTTATGCACATATATGCATTATGAGATTTCTGCCTCCGTTGTATAACAGCCCCCCCCCCCGCCGGTCTCATCCACCTCTCGAGCAAGCGCGCGCAGTATCGACGTTATGTATACCGCAGTATATAGAGACACAGGCGCTTTATTCTCAGCTCCCGTTTCCGAAGACGGGGGGGAGGGAGGGATGAGTACCCCCCTCTCCCGCCGCTGCATCCACCCGCCCGCCAAGCCTCGGAGAGCTTCCGGGCAAACTATCGCGAATTCCCGGCCAAAAGTCGCGGGGACGCGTCTTTGCCGAGAAATCGAGGGAGACACGGGCGAGCGGATAGAGGGTCTTAAGTAGGGGGAGGGGGGAGTGGCGAAGGAGGAGGGTAGCTTTTGTCATAGAACTCGCCCGTGTCCGTAATTCCGGCCGCGCAGGCGCGCGCGAATCGTCGAAGGGAAGCTTCGGGGGCTGCTCGCAGGCACTCCACACCCCCCCCCCTCGGCCGCAGCGCCAGAAAGTTAAGCAAAGGAAAGATGGGGGGGGGTGAAGTACTGGGTGGGTGGGATAGACGGCGAGGAAGAGAGGGAGGGGGGGTAGTGGAGAGACAGGCAGACGGCGGAAGAGAGATTTTCAAGAGAGCCGTCGATTGCGCGCGCGCTTGCGGGGAGGAGACGCTAAGCCGCTTATGCACCGCGCTACGTATACGCACAAAGTTCGCCGTTCCCTGTACGTGTGCCCTGTGCTTGCGCTGTCTTTGCGCGCGCGCGCGCGCGCCCCAGCTCGACATGCGCGTGGAACGGAAGAAAAGCGCCGCGGCAGAGGCAGAACTGGACAGGGTTAAGAGGGTATCATACGGTGACAGTTTTCGCCTCGTGCCGCGCGCGCGCGCGCATGCATATTCAACACAGCCGCGCACATGCGCGACTCGAGCGCGCGCGCGCGCCAGCCGAGGACACATCGGGCGCCTCGGTCGGACCTATAAAGCCCCGCGTGTACAGAGAGCATCCGTAATCGCGAATGTCGGCGGCGGGGGAGGGGGAAGCTTTCGCTTCGCTCGCATGCAGCCGCGGCGCATAGGCGATTGGCTAATCGCCCGTATGCACGCACCGGACGATTATCGACTTGGTCCTCTTCCCGCTACTCTCTATCTCTCTCTCTCGAGCCATTTGGCCAGGCAGAGCTTTGCGGAATTTTTCTACTGGAGCGCATTTTTATTCCCGACTTTACTATGCGCCCGTGGGGGGGGGGGAGCTTTTTTCTCCACACCCGAACTTCGCCCGCCCGATGACGACGTATTGAATATCGGGTGCTGGCGAAAAAATTGGTTTATCTGATTACTGGGCTGTATTTGTGGAAGCAGCTCTCCAGTGTCAATATTGATATATATATATATATATATATATATATATATATATATATATATAAATGTATAGAGGGTTGGATAGAATTTGTTCAGATCCTTTTTTCCCGTTGTTATTTCGCGTGGAACGTCAACGTTGACACATTTATATTCCTAAATATCCATATAAAATTGACGTTTCATGAAAAGGGGATTTTTGGCCAGATTTAGGAGTTTCGACAGAGAAAAGATTATATAAATACCGGGTTTATACACTTAGTCTGTCAAACATCCCGTACAAAATACTTCGGCAGTTATGTATTATGTATATATATATATATATATATATATATATATATATATATATATATATATATACACATACGCACACATGGCTTAAAAATAAAGATTTTTACTTTTCTAATTTCCAAAAAAATATTAACAAGATTGATTGCTGAAAAAGTCTTTAATGGTTCAACAGTAAATCGAGAGATAAAGAACAGCAAAGTCAGCATAATAACGATCGACTTTCTCAAGTCCAATTACTTAAATGAAAGAAAAGTTCTTCGTACTTTAGTGACTGTTCGATTTTATATTAATAAAAAAAAGGAAAAATCTCGTGTCAAGAAAACTTTCTAAAATCATCGGAAAAATTACGAACTACATAAAATCTCCTATCTTGTCCAAACTGCATTGTTACGCGCATTTGGACGTTAATTTATCCAAAGCCAACTTTGTGTGCCTAAAGAATAAGCTTGAAAGAAATTAATCGTACTCTTCACAACAAAAACAAAAAAAATCATTATACGTTCTTGAACGAATGCATCATATGACGCGCGATTGGGCTTTGAAGAAGCAAAAACTTTCTTTTTTTTTTTCAATGAAAAATCTGGCTTTTGAAACGCCACCCCCTCCACCTACCTCTGTATATTCGCGAGAGCTGTGAAAAAGCACCGATCAATTTCACGATATATGTTTTCATATATACACAGACATATATGCGCATCGCCTATAATTGAAAACCTTCATCTATATATATATATATATATATATATATATATATATATATATATATATAAACCTACACACGTTTTTCATTCAATAATATATATATTTTTCCACGTCGCAGCGCTACCGAGAACGTTGAAAAAGTCCCGCCCCCTCCCCAACCCCCGGCCCTGTCCAGATCATTCGTTGGCACTGCAAACTGCGGATGTGTAAATTTCTCCATATATGTTTCTATAGACACCAAATGCCAGGAACTCTCCCGTTACGACGAATTGACATATTAATCTATATATCCGCATTATTTGAAGGAAAATTTGTAAAAGAAATTTCGGCTAATACTACTTCTATGAACTGATTTATCGGCGATGCAAATTATTTCGCAACGAAATATTGTCTCGCGTATCAGTGCTTGGTGGCATTTCGCAGTTTTGACACTGGTTTGGTAGTTGACCATTTCCAAGGAGGGAGGGGGGGGGGTAATTCTCAGGAAGCATTATAATTAATTTGGGCACCGGCCGTGTCGAACCCGGTTCAGGCTGAAACGGCGCAAAAGTAATGCTCACTGGCATCGACGGTTTCAAAAGATAAGCTGCTGCATTCAATATCCTCGTTTCATTGTAAAATTGGAGATTGCGTAAGAAGTGCAACAAACGGGACAGCCAATAGGTTCCCGTGTACAGCGCGAAGAGCTATTAATGCAATAACAAAGTCGAGCGATTCGGATCTTTCGACCGACAGTAAAGTAATTCGAAGTATCGGGCGCGATCAATGATTCCGGGAATGATTTTTCAATCGTCGTTCAACAATTACTTTCGCTCTGACTGCAAATTCGTTTCTCGGACGAGAAACTTGACCGTAAAACCGGAAAACAGCGTTCGCAGCTGTCAACGAATCGCAAGGTAACCACCGCCGGTAAATTTCGTAGCAAGACGATTCACGCACACGCAATAATGACTAAGCGTTTTATAAAATTAAACTACTTTATCTATAGTCTACTTTATCGATAGCATAAGTATCATGAATTTTCGCTTCGACATTTCACACAATTATTGTACCCGCCCACAACGATACCGCACACTCTCGCTATTAATAATTATACCCCCCCCCCTCGAAGCTCTCTTATCAGGTTGTAAAATGTTTCCGTTTTTTTTCTTTCTCTCTTTTACAGTGGATGCAAACGAACATCTGGACGCCGTCGGTGCATCTTGACAATCGATACCGGCTGATGAAGGGCCAGCCGATGCTCGACCAAAAGGGCAACGAGACCGACGAAATTGGGGAGGACGAGACCGGCTTTCGGTTTCGACTCTGATTTAAATGTCGCCGCGCGTAATAAGTCCGTTGGCTTCGCGTTCGGCCACGTCTTCGCGACGCGGGTGCGACTGAGCGAAAAAAAAAAAAAAAAAAAAAAAAAAAAAACAACAAGAAAGAAAAAATTCCTCTTCGAAAAATCCAATGCCGCGCTTCAAGATCGTTTCGCGCGTCAGAATCGCGGCTAGAGCGCAGCTGGCTCCACGGTCCGCCGCGACTCGTCGCGTGTCGCGCTTGCGTAATCCGCGGGCGCCGGTAACCCGAGTCCCGCGGCCACGCGGCGAGGCCGGATCGCGTGGCCGATGCCTTGCGTAAGGCCCCTGCTGTATTAATTTTCAGACGCCGCGCGACGGCTGGATTTTTCGACCGATCGAATTGTTAACGGCGGGCTGATTCGCCGCGGGCCGTGACTTGCTTGGAACGAGAACGAAAAGTGTAGCGTTACCAGTCAAAATTGCGCCGATGTGTGATTCGTATGAGCATCCTCGAGTGTCCAATGTACGAGAAGAAATCTGGCTGTTTTTTTGTTTTTGTTTTTATTTTTTTTTCGTTTTGAATACAAAATCCATAATTGAGAACAATGAGTTATTGCCTTTTATTATTTTGCTCGCTTGGAACAAATTCCGCATACGGGGAGAGGTCGATAAATGTTCCGATAATCACAGAATTGTGATTTTTTGGCTGGTATAAGTAGATTTATTTCTCAACGCGATCTCGTTCTAATTCAAACGTCGTCGTCGAGACATTCGGAATGTAGTATAAACATTTTGGCAGTGCTCGTCGTTATTCGTCGAGTAATTTATTGTTGAAATTTGAAAATAGACCCCATCCATTCAAACTTAATTCCATCAATTTTACCTATTCAAACTGCCTACATTCGTACAGAAAGAGAACTTTTTCTTCTCGATAAGAGAGGGATTTTCGTTTATTTTGCTCGTTTAGCCGATTTTAATAATGACGCAGAATACAGCGCATAATAATTATTCGGTGATTGTACGTTTCTATTCCAAATGGCCAATGAAAGTAATAGCACGCGCGACTCGAAATACGGTATTCGTAGCCTTTTCAACTGATTTTTATCCTCATTGTTTTCTTGCAAAAGCTGAATTATAAGCTAAATTATATTTCACTCTTAAAGCATCGGGATTCGTTCGTATTGGGTCAGAATTACGTACTTTCGTCGCAACTCAGCTGATTTAAGATCCGCGCGGTCCAGAGGAGGCTCAAAGAGAACTCGAGCGACACCCCGTCTTGCAGAAAGTATTTTCTCTTTTTTTTTTTTTGCAGAACCATGCTCGCGCACGCTCTTATCTATGGGGCGGCCCGAACGATTTTCGAACGTCGTCAGATGCGCGATGGAATTGAATCCGACTATCGAGCTTTACGGCTATTACTGTTAAATTTCTATCTGTGCATTTTGGGGAAACATTAGTTTGCTTACTTGTACCGACGATAAAAGAAGCCAAATAATCTCTGTGAACGTGTGACCGTAACTTTTCCGGATAACCTGTAGCAATGAATGGATGCTCACTAAACCGTTGCCGCTGCTGCGCCCTATTTCTGAGCTCCTCTTTAAAGATTTATCGGCCTGCCCTCGTATCGGATAACCCTCTTTTGCGGAACTCAACCGGCAGACTTTACATATTTATATATGGCATTAGTTAATGTTTTCATTCTTTACAGGAAATATATATTTTAATCGTGAAGAGATTTTCAGGTGAGATATGTCTACTCTTAATGATACTTTAATTCAATTAGTAATAAAAGTACACATTGCTTAACTGTAGCAACAGGTTTATATGTGTGTGGTAAAAAAAAAAAAAAAAAAAACCGAGTAAAAGAGGTAAGAACAAAAGAGGTCGTTGACTATGGACGCAGCGAATTGTACTTTTTTTTTTTTTTTTTTTTTTTTACATCTGCCCAGCTCCGCATACAGGTTTTTCTTCTCCGCTCCGTCATCTACAATTGAACGGAAAGCGCGAGGCATCGCTCCCCGGACAAAGGCCAAGAGCGACGATAGGTCCGCGCCGTTATGGGCGCCGCGGCCTGGGAAAGGCCTCTCCCACGAATTTTCCATTTCGCGGCCTCGCGCAGCACGTTCGGATCGGGTTTACGCGCAGCCTCCTGCTAATGTGTATTATACGGGCGTGTAACCTGTTGCAGCGCCGAGCCGCACGCCCAGATGCGGGAAAAGATAGAATTGGGCTGTATGTATATATATGCATGCACATGTGTATGCGTGCGTGTATATTTTGAGGAGCAGCAGTAACACACCTTGCAAACGTAAGTAATTTCCTTCCCCGTTTGAGGCTTCCTCTCTTGATGTTTCTTGGTCTCTCCCTCCCTCTCTCTCTCTCCATTCCCTCTCTCATTCTCATTCTCCGACACAAAGGATGATGCAGCACTACAGTTTCTGCGCCTCTGCTCACCCCACTCTCTCACTCGGCGACCGCACAACAACAAGACTTCTTGATGCACACTTCCCCGCGACTCGGGCAACACAATGCGTCGTTAAAATGGGTCAGAATTAGCGCGCGCGCTCGCGGAAAGGGAAAGAGAAAAGAAGGTGAGGACGTTGACAGGCTCGTACGCGCGCGCGCGCGCGCGGATTCTTCGTCAACTCTGCGCAAAATTCAGCTCGTCCTTCGTTGCACTCCGTCGAGTCTCGTCGCGTCGCCTAGCTCGGCGCACCCCCCCCCCGCCCCGCTTGTCATTCCTGTCAGCCCTTTGAAACTCGCCTCGATTATTAAAGGCCACTTTTCTGGCAAGTTTCGTTGGAGAGTTCGTTAAGTCAATAATGGACACTCCCCCTCTCGAGAGGACTTAGTTTCGACTTATTATCATTTAAAATATCGCTTCTTCACAACGCTATAAGAACTGTCCGAGTGTAAGACACATTGCTTATGCACGAGAGAGGGGCTGATTTGCAATATATATATACATATCGACTTATATCGATGTATATCGATATACAGGCAAATAGCAATCACGTCAAGTAGAGCAATGATTTGCAATTGTCGCCGACAGAGCGAACGGGTTGGAGAACCGCGCCCTCGCGCCATTATTATTGATTGTGAAATTGTGCGCCTGCCCGCGCTGTAAACTATTTATTGCCGACGACGAATGTGCAGCATTGCCGTTTTATTGGGAGTTGTTGCCGCGTGACCGAGGGCGATATGTATAACAGAATTATTTATTATCTCCGAACAAAATTAAAAAGGAGATTGCGCGGGGATTTTGTGCGTAACGTGTATAAGCTCCGCTATTAACTTGAAAGGATAAAGCTGCCCCCGCGCAATTTTATAGCTTATTGTTAAAAATTCAAGTCGAAGCCGATGGCAATACCTCTCTCTCTCCCCGCTCCCCCCTCTCTCTTTTATAAAAAAGTCGAAAATAATTCGATCCACGGGAAAGACAAAAGGCATATGGAAGTTATCGTTCACGTGGAAAGAAGAAACTATGCTGTCATACATTTGCACAAGAGATAAGTCGTGAAAGAAATTCGTGCCTTTTGGTTGTCATTTCTTCCGACGCCTCAACGAGATTTCTTACTATTAAAAGAGTCGAAAAATGCGATCGGGTAAGGCTCGGCCGAGTTCCATGGATAAAATTTGTTTTAAGATTCTCGAGCTCGTTTGACTCGTCGCGAACTCGTCGCACTGCTGGAAATGCTCGGAGAACTCTTTGCGCAATCACGCGGAGTACTGCATACGAACTCGCGAAAATCTTTGCTAGCCAGCCCCCCAACCCACCCCCTCAAGTCTCCGCGAGCTCGTTCGAAGTCTCGGAAGCTGCATGACGGGGCAACGAGTTCGCAGAAGGAGTTCCGAGTAAAATCTGCAGGGCTCGATAAATACGGGGGCTCTCCTCCTCGTGCGCGGAACTCCCGCAGTAGCTGTGCGAGATCTCTTGCTGTTTCGTGGCACCTTCGATCTCGGCCGCACAGCGAAGAGAAAACCTACGGCAGGAGGCAAATGAGCCCTCGCTAACGCGACTACCGTCTGCGAGGCGGGCAGGGATTGGCTAAGCTGGCAACGAGCGTCCTTGTAATACGACGCAGTCGCGGGATTCTAATATATATATATATATATATATATATATATATATATATATATATATATATAGATTTTTTCGATCGTAAATAAAATTAACAACTGTGGGCGCCTTGTCGCGTATACTGAACGTAAAAATCTGAACTCTTTTTTTTTTTTGACATTTATCGAATGCAACAAGCATTTCGACGTATGATCGAACGTATATTCAATTATACGGACTGTAAATTTCGACGTTCTGAAATCATTATTTCGATCTTACATTGATTTATACGGCAATAGACGCCAGCAACACGTGCAGCGATCCATGCGAGTCTAATGATGATAAAAGTCATTTTGAAACGAATGAAAAAACTTAGTGTGTATATATATATATATATATATATATATATATATATATATATATTAATACGGTTTTTATAAACATCTAATCATAAACTAAAAAACAGGTCCTTAAAAATCGAAATAAATTTTCATATTGATTTTTATCAAAGATAATTTATCAAGAAAGTTTATTTGCCCTTTTTTACTTTTTCCAAAACTTTCGTTTTTATCGTATTCTATAGAATAAATAGCATACCCGTAACCTCCTCTTGCTTCGCCAATTGTCAATCCGCTGAAAAAAGTCATCGGGTTATTCTTGGAATCGGCTTCTTTATCTTTTCATACCGGAATACGCTTTAAGAAGCACAATCGTCTGCGATATATAGTTACTATATACTCGTCCACTTGTGGCTTGTGTAAGCCAGACTTTCCTCGCTACAGAGTTTGGACAGCCTAATCAAACATCAATCCCCTCCCCCCGCCGCAATCGCATACAGAGGCTCCTTCGTCGAATAGCGCAGTGTTAGAGAGGCGCAGACTCCCCGCGCGCGCCCCACGCTTCGACGAGACGTCATCTGCCTCGCTGTTTGCGCACGACAAGTAAAAACTATAGGAAAGAGGGTGAGAGAATGGGAACGATCGACCATCTTCCTATTGTACAATTCGATACAACTCCACTTTCGAACTTTTATAGTGTGTGTGTGTGTGTGTGTGTATGTGTACGTGCGCGCGCGTGTGTGTGGTAGGAAGGCAAGGGCCCGAAAAATAAAGTCTCGCGGCAACGAAGGGTTCTCGCAAAAAATTGCCGTTCTCCTCTCTCCCAATTCCTGTAACCTTGAGTCGTGAAACGAGATATGACGTATCGTGTGTGCACCCATGCGCACGCGCGCGCGCGTGAAGAAGACACCCGCAGGTGGGGGAGGGGGGGTCGAAAGGAAAAGTGCGCCCCGATATTCGATCGGGCGAGCAGAGGACTGGAACTCTCTCTCTCTCTCTCTCTCTCTCTCTCTCTCTCTCTCTCTCTCTTCTCTCTCAAGGACCGTATAGTTCTATAGAATATACACTTAAGTATGTATTTGGTAGGGAAGGAACAAGGGAGAAAGACAGTGAAGAGAGAAGCACGTGTGACCTCGCGAGTCGCGGTATTATATATATAAACACAGAGGCCCGCCGCACAGTTCCTCGAACTCCTTACGAGAGCCGCGAATCCCTCCTACCACATCACAGTAGACTGCTAGTGACGAATGTATCTTTACATATATATATATATATATATATATATATATATATACACGCGCGTAATGTTTCGCGCACGTACGAGCTTTTTCGCGTCTGCACATGCGCGAGAGGGCAAATACGTCATGGTATACTATACACACACGCGCGCGCCCACACACACGCAAGTATATAGTATGCGATTTCATGTCTCTCCATCTCTCTCCCCAGACGTAGCAGTATTTCTAACCTAGCATAACTTTTTTGACTACCTCCCCGACTCTTCTTTTCCATGGCTTCTCTCTCCCTCTCCCCCTCCCTCACTTACTCTCTCTCTCTCTCTATGTGTGTGTATTTCCCTCCACGCCCCCGCCCACTCGTCCCATCACCCTTTATACTTCTTTCTCCGTCTCTGCTTAGTTTTTCTGTTCCGACCTCGTTTTTTTTACGCTCTTGCGCCTAGCTGATCTGGGTATTCGTGTTTTTCTCACTATTACTGCGCTGCTGACTCGGGAAAATGTTTGCTTCGAATTGATTTTTCCTTGTTTTCCGAAAAATAATCGAATTCGCGCATTTTTACATAATAATAAAACAAGATAAAACTGATGTACGCGCATGTGATTCTATCTACATATAATTGAATTGTACAGAGGTGTAGGAATAGGAAATCCGAGGAGATCTCGGAAATGGCGCAGTTTGGGATAATTTGTTTGGTTAACCTAATTTTCAGGAGACCCCCTCCTCTCGTAAAAATTCGCTGATCCGGCATTAACGCAGTTTTCTCTTTCTTTTTATCGCAGCTAGCTCGGCAAATTAATTGTATTAATTTCAATAATAACGGTTAAGTAAGCCGGGATTTATTTCTCGCGCAGATGCGCCAACTTTTGACGTTGACGTATTTCAATTTAATTCCGAACGTAAAATCCTCGCCTTCTCGAGGTAATTCTCAGTTGCGTGCTAATCATTCAAAAATATAACTTTGCAGCAGCAGCGGCAGCAGCAACAGCAGCAGCAACAGCGCATGTTTAAGAAAAAGAGTTTTAAACTTGTCAGGAATATAATTTACCGCTCGTAACTTATTAGAATTTCGTTCTACAAATGTATATGATTAAGGAATTGTTGATGTATATAAAGATGTGTTGTGTGTATGTATGTATGTGTGTGTGAGAAGAGCTTCGCCAGTAAAGCATAATTATATACAATTTGACGTGGACTTTGTACGAAAACATTAATAAATTAAAAGATTATAAATATCGTTTTCAATATCAATTAAGGTTGAAATTGTACTTATGTCGACTGTTGTAAACTGAACTACTTATAACTATAATTTTATTAAAACATGAAGACGGTAAAAACGGGTAAAGATCGATAAAAATATTTGTTAATTTAATTATGATAAAGTTTAATTAAAAATAATAATGAAGTGCGTACATTTTGGGATAATAATTGTTTTCTGTATGCATTTTCATTAAAAATAAAAACTAAATATATAATATATAATACATTTTCGTTTCATTTAAAGTTATATGGCGTTTCTTCGTATAATTATACAAAAACTAATGAGTTTTTGACAGTTAACGCATGAACACGATCTTCCGGCAAAAACTTCTAAAACTATAATATATTAATTTAAAAAAAAAAATTAACAAAGTCTTATGACACGCGAGACTTGCGCACTATCTATGTGGAATTTGATCGTCTGTATATATAGATATATTTCCTTTGTTTTCGGCCGAGTTTTTGACCTAATTCGTAGCTACCGTGGCCTACAATTTGCTTCTCTCTCTCTCTCTCTCTCTCCCTCTCTATGTACATATATATATATATAGTAGGCTGGAGGCAAATTGCAGACTCCAATTGCAAAGTTCGCGCAAAATCGCGGCCCGCCTGTTACATACATGGAATGCTGCTCCCCCGGACTGAGTATACACATTCAGGCTGCTATCGCGCACCGTTGATAATATTGCCCCTTCTTTATGTACGAGGTCTTCCACCTTCGTACACACACACACCACACACACACAAGCGCGCGCGCACGCGAAAGCCACGGGTACATCGTTCCAATCCGCACGTTTGCGCGATGCAAGGGAGGGGGAGCAATTTAATTTTCCCCGAAACGCCTTCTGGCTTTGTCTCCCGAGGGTGCGCGCTATAGAATTCATTTTCGAGAACACGCGGATGAATGGGGGAGGGGGGAGCCGGTCAGGTTTTTCTATTACGCTGCCGATTGGATAATTTTACTCGCCATTACGTTAGGACATTACGGCGTTACTTATTACTTATTTATAATCTTTAACGTTCCTGCTGTGTATTTGCTCGGCTGCCCCGTGGGGGTGGGGGGGAGGGGGAGAGATGCGCCTATTTGCAATTGAAGAGTTCCGAGCAGAGCTCGTTTATGCAGGGCTGATTAAAAGGCCATCGAATCAATTATAAACTGCGCCATCATATAGACGAAGTATATAACAACAGGTCCTATACAGTCATTGTTCGCAATCGTTCTTCATTGTTACATACAATTCGATTAAAATGCGCCACATTTAAATGAATTTCAGGCGAGTCTGGGCAAGTATAACAGGGAATTTCTACATTGTTTATCCGCAATGAATAATCATCCAAGTATGTATTCACTATCAACTTATTCTTATTATAAAGTAGCTTTTTTTTATTATTAAACTTAAAGTTAATCAATAAATAATTTTGACAAATTTAGTTAAATCAAACAGAATTTATTTTCCAAGAAAGTTGTTACATCAATTGTGTTCGTGTATATGTATATATCTACATTCTTATTCAAACCACATATTCTGGTCATGTGCCATACGCACACGGTCGAGACTGTGGGAAGAGATCGCTGTTCGATTCACGCACAGTCGGAGTTCACGGCTGTACGCCAACAAAAATGTATATATAATCGTTGTAACGCGCCCGGCAAGTCCCGAGCCCCGTCTCTCCCACGCGGCCGAATAGCGCCCGCGCGTCAACGGGCTAATTTCGATTAATTTATCAAAACAAGCCGAGGGCAACGAAAACCAAAGGAGGCCTCTTCGCCGCGCCGGCTACCGTATTTCAAAGTGTACGGTAATTTGGCGAAACGCCGCGTTGTTTATTAATTCTCTCGATGAAATTAATTTCTCGCGATTAACTCTGGAAGTCAGGATTGTTTTAATATTTTTCAAAATCGCGCAATTACGTATTATACCGTGCATTAGCAATCGAATACGGATACGTATCTGTAAAGGTTTAATCGACAACAGACTTGCCAGTTCATCGATAATCCATTCGCGATACTGAGAAACCCGTGAGTTGGGACTTTTTTTGTTTTTTTTTTTTTTACTTTTTGCTCAATAATAAATCGCTCTCGAGCCGACGTCCCATTTAAATCGCGTGATTTATAAGGACACCACCCCCCGGGCGCGCGCAGAGAAAACGACGACAAAAATATCAAAATCCATCCGGCTTCCCAAGGCTCCGAACGTAATACTTATCATTACGCGCTCGTGTTATTGAGAATTTTTATCTAGATTTTCGTAAAGGAATTCGTAAATCGAACAGTCCCAAATAATTAAAACGAAACGTACAGTTGTAATGGCGCGCGTCGCGACGTCAACAATATATAAAAGCGTGCCGCTATCCTCTTTGAAAGTCAAAGCGTTTCTTCGGTCGGGATTTATTACTTGTTTATTTTCTCTCGAACACTTGGCTATCGCAGATTAAGTTAGTCTCATATATATGCTTGTTTTGATTGGTTGAAATAACTACTGTTTTCACTCTGAATATATAAAGTACACGCTGATGATTTATATTGTCTCGTTACATGTAGATACTTGAAATATCAGCGAGCGGTGTGGGAGGATCTTCTCGTCCTTAAATTTTCTACACATTGTACTGCCCGTGTGTGAATTCTCCGAGTCCTTTCTATCTCTAATTCTATCTCTCTCGCGCTCTCTAAAATGTTTGCGAAGACGCAGGAAGGATTATTCATCCGTAACCCTCCCCTCTTGGTTTCCACTATATTCCCTCGCGCTCCTTGCCGGCATTCCCGACCGTTTCATCCATCCTCCCGGCATATCTCTCTCTCTCTCTTCACTCTCTCCTCCTCCCGCTCCCTCTTTCTTTCGCGACTCCCTTTTTAGTTCCTTTTCTTCCTGGGCGCTCGTTTTCCAGCAGTCTATACAAGCAACGGGTCGCTCCTCCGCCCCTCCTTCCGAAGCATCGCCACGGCTCTCTCGCGCTCGCGCGCACGCCACTACGCAGGCGCTAGCTCTCCACCGTCCCCCCTCTCCCGCTCCTTCCTCTCTTTGTTCGCGCTCGCGACACGCGTTGCCAGGGGCAACGCACACGGAGTGCGCGGGCCGCGCGCTACAGTGGAGTGTGTGTATACGCATCTGTACGTGCGTATATACAGTCTTGCACGCGCGGAGATCGCTTTCGAGAATTTTCCCCTTCGATTGCCCATTGTCGAGTGTATATATATATATATATATAAACGCACGCACACACAAACGCGCGCGCACGCGCGCACACACACACCGTAAGAGCGCCGGGGAGCGAGCGGAGGAGGACGGCGACGACGACCGCGGCGCGTATAGCCCGTGCATGTAATACAAACGTTACCCGCGTCGGACGGGTGGCTGGCTGCGGCGGTTCGCGCGTTCATTCGGCCGAAGGGGCGAACGAAGGACCCCCCCCCTCCCTCCCGCCGCCCCAACCCCATTCGCCGCGACAAAAACAAAATTTGCACCACCCGCGAGCCCGCTGGGTGCGCGTGCTCTAAGGGTGGGCAGCACCGTACATATGTCGCCCCCCGTGCGCAACAAGCGCGTCTAGCGGCGAGGCGGTATGAACGACGTGTGCCGATGCACGCGTATTAGTTGCCCCCCCCCCTCGCCCACGGCGTGTCCTTGCTGTTTGACTCGTAGGTCGGCCCCGATTGATCCCCCCCCCCGAGCCCCGCGCCAATTTCGCGAGCCAAGGTTCGAGTTCTGCGCGCCACCGTCTATTTATCCGATTTCTGCCGGCGTATAACAGTGTCCATTTTCCATCTCTCCTGCACTTTGCGCGGCGGCTCGCGTCCGATTGTTTCTCATCCCGCCCCCCCCCCCGTACGGGCAGTAGAGAATAAGGACTCGGGATCTTCGGGAGTGGGATGGGAGTGCGAGGCGCGTCGTCGCGCAGATGTTCCGCGCCCTGGCAATAATGCACCGACGTCGTCGGTTAACGAGTAATTTAATTCGATATGGCCCCTGTACTCGATCCGGCCCCGTCGAGTTGGACGTCGACGCCAATTCTTTTTAGGATTCCAGCGAAAATTACCCCACTTTAAATATAATGAGGCTGATGATTTTCTTTTTTTGTTATCTTTATATTCGATGTCCATGCAAATTATCCGTATAAAAGATGCAGACGACAGACTGTCGACGGAAGTCTCGAAAAGGAAACTTCCCAGTTTTCGACCGCGTCGAGAACGTTGTAAAATAAACCGGGATAGTGTATAATCGAAACTGGAAATGCATTTTTCTCGACAACTTTGGATCGCGCATACAGACGCGAGTCGCCGCCATTACGTCCAATATTTGGCGAAAGTCGGCACACGCTCGACTGATATTAGATTTATGCAAAATTAGACCAATGCTAAAGGACGATCTGCACGCGATCGTGTAAAAAGAAAAGAACAACATCGCCTCACCATTGTCTACTATTTTCCAAGAAATTTTTGTAAAAAAAAAAAAAAAAACACGTAAATATCGTTATGGATTAACTAATTAACGTTACTACCGAGTTCTGGCGCCAAAATACGCGCTCGCGCGCAGTCACACGCGCGGCTCTTAATTAACGGCAAAGGAGTCTCGAGCCAATTCACCCGTCGCGATTAATGCAATTATTGCAAGCGCTACTGACTCACATTCGTCGAGGCCTGCTTTTATTTAAATTCCACTATAGCGCGATTATTATTATTTTTTTTTTATTTTTCCGGTTCGCCGTCTCGCTCGCCCCCCCCCCCCGACACTCGCTCCGCCCCCCGTTAATGCCGTGTACGCAGCCGCTCCTGCGGCTATCTAGATCCAGAGCGAAAGCGAAAGCGTTTTTGCCCGCGCGCTCGCGCTCGCACTCTCGCGAGTTCGCGAGAGAAAAAATCCCAACGCAATGTTTTGTGTAACAAAAGGGGAAAGGGAGGCACGAGTGAGGAAGGGAGAGGGGGAGAGAGAGAGATAGAGCGAGAGAAAGAAGGGGGGCGGCCTCACGGAATATGACCAATCGAATAATCTAATGAAATTCACTCGAAGAACGAAAACTGTAGCTGAGTCAACGTTCGCCAAGCGATCTCTGCGTGTCTAAATCTATTCAGCGTATAAACACAAAATTTTTCATACAAAAGCCCACCTGTGCATTAATTGTTGTTGGTTATTAATACTAATAATAATAAAAAAAAACACACATATAATTAAGCTCAACTAGATCTAAAATTAGCAGAGGCTAAAAATTAGATTCCAAGGTTAAAGTTAGAAGCACTATATTAAAAAGGATAAAGTTACAAACGACTAAATAATGTGAATTCTCAATTTAACTTACTGCAGCATTACATATAAAATATATTAGAGCACAATTTTATTAGTTTTTCTTTTCTTTACAAAATCCCAATCAAATGGCGTTCAAGTTATAGATAAGTTAATAATAATTAAACAAAACAATTTTTATCTAGACAATTTACTAATCTAAATGATTCATAAAAGGATTTCTTTCATACACAAAAAGGAGAAAGTCTTCTTTATTCCAAGATACATGCGGGAAAATAGATATGATAGGATTGATAATAATAATAACAATAATAATAATAATAATAATAATAATAATAATAATAATAATAATAATATACACGGAACGAAGGCTTGAATAATTCGGAATTATACCAGGCCACGCTATGTAACTCAAAATTCATCCTGTCACTCTATGAGAATGCAGAGGATTCTAAATTGATTAATGGCATGTAAGAACAATAGAAACTTAGTACATCGCATTCAGAAGGGATTTCTAATGAATTTTCATTAGTGCCTACGAGTAGAAATTGGTCGAAGTAGAAATAGGATTGTCGACCGAGCGATTATTATCAAAAAATTTCGTTCCGAATGTCCAAAATTGATGAAGAAAAAAAAACACTGATACCGAGAGGGGGTAAATTTCACGGTATCTTTTGTCGAATTAACGCGAAATCTTGCCCGCAGTCTCGCGAAATTAAAAATAAAAAGATCTCCCATGAGGAAGGCCACATGAGTTTTGCACTTGCAGCGTCCTCAAGTTTATGCGCGATGTGCCCGGAGATCAAATTTCGAAACGACGGGGAGAATGACCTGTATAGTTTATATACAATATATATATATATATGTATATATTGTTGGGCTATCGCGTCGTCTATACATTTGATCTAATTAAAATAAATGAATTATTATATCGTAAAGTTTTGTATGTGGGAGAAATAGTACATATATATAAAAGTAGTCTGAAAATCAGCGGGGAGACAGAGAGAAAAAAACAAAAAAGAACGATGTAAAATCTAATTGTGCATGCGCGGGTGTTATAAGTAAATAACGTTATGTCTTTGTATAGAGATGTCTACGCTGTAAGTGTACAGTAATATGATATAAGGCGTGTGTTATATAAAGAATTAATAAAATAACTATATATAATTATATGCATTTGAAGAGGCTCCTTTAATCAGGACATGCAACTAGATAAATATATAAATATATTTTGTTTTTTAGTTAGACAATGATGTATATAAACCTCAAATATATAGACAGGAGGAAAATATTTTCTAATATATATATATATATATATATATATATATATATATATATATATATACAATGTGTCCTGAGCGATCTCGAGATAAGCATCTCTACAACCCTCCAGGTGTGACAGAAAGTGCAAGAGTGCCACATATAGAGATTTCAGGTGTATATATATATATATATATATATATATATATATATATATATATATATATATATAGACGTATATATCACTATTAGACCGGATAGATTCGAACGAGGCGCGCGACCGCGCGCTGTTCCCGGCTCGCTTTCCAACATTTGCATACTTATGTAAAATATATTTACGTAGGCGGGGGAGATATAAGACCTGTTGTGCTCTCCCTGCTGCTCTACTGTTAATTATTCATGCCCAAAAGGATATTTAGCCGGTCTGCGCCCGTGTAAAAATAAACGTGGCGGAGAAAGCGTTCTTGTATTTTTTTTTTCAAGCGCGGCCACTATACTCTCGCGTCGCTCGTTCGGAAACTGTCGAGGAGTAGGCGAGCGGGCAGTAACAACAACAAGAACAACAAAAACAGAGCAACAAAGCTTACTGGCCAAAAAAAAAACTAAAACAAAAAAAAATAG
This sequence comes from Sycobia sp. Sy_11, assembly GCA_018907035.1. Classification (NCBI taxonomy): domain Eukaryota; kingdom Metazoa; phylum Arthropoda; class Insecta; order Hymenoptera; family Epichrysomallidae; genus Sycobia; species Sycobia sp. Sy_11. Next base: position 1,018,645 of record JACCIC010000103.1, read on the forward strand.
TATGTCGCCGGTTCCACCGTTAACGGAATTTTTTAATCGAGCAATATGTGTCGGCGGCCGATGAAAGCGCGCGGTGTGCTTCCTTTTTATCCGTGCCTCGTCCGAAGTGTCCGATGTCTAATGCATGTAATATATAAGGTTAATATATATATATATATATATATATATATATATATATATATATATATATATATATATGAGTGTGTAGTCACACGCGTATAAACACAGAGGGAAAAAAGGTAAACAAATGTAATTATATTCAGAGGCGCGCGCAACTCTAGTTTCGTTAATATTAGTAAGAGTTGAATGCACTATATTAAAAATGCAGCAACAAGTCGATGCCGTTACTGAATAAAATATTGATATATATATATATATATATATATATATATATATATATATATATAAATATAAGGGTGTATAGATACAGTGGCGCCATCGTTAAATAATACAATATACCAATTACCATAATCGAGCCACATAATTACGTTATTACCTTTATACATATAATAATGAGTAATTAAAACAGAAATTGTACATAAAATATAAATTGCAACCTTATCGTGAAGCGCGCGCGGGGGAGTGTAATCGGCGGGCGAAACGTCACCAAGCCGTGCCTTTTAATTCAAGAATTTGTGCGAAGATATCGATTATATATATATATATATATATATATATATATATATATATATATATATATATATTCACTAGCAACAGCTGTATATAACAATGCGCATTGATTTCACATCTCATGCCTGCCTCTTCGCTTACGAATAATGCCCGCGGATTAAACTGCCCCGCGCAACTATTTAGATATGTAGATATAAATAGAGACAAACATTAAATAAATATATTAAATATATATGTATGTATGCATGTATATGATAAAAATGAAAATGTAAATACTGCTCCCGTAGACAAACAACCACTAAACAATCTTCTACTGTAATTAATAATTGTAACTACTGCACCGTTATACTGAAGAAATTATTATATGTAGCCTATATCTAAGTTTTAATTCTATATGTATATATATAGTTTAATAAGATGACAAAAACAAAAATAATTTATAATCATAAAAAAACTAAAAAAAAAGGAAAAAAAAACAAATAAATACATTCTCGGGAGAATCGGAGCACGTAGCGAAAAAATCAACCGGCCGACTTTTGACGGAATTTTTCGCGTTCACTTTTGTTATACCGAAACGTACGCCAACGGTCGCTGCTTTGCAATAATTATAGATTCCGAAGTGAACGAATTTACATTCATAAGACGAGGAAAACCTTGAAAAACGCATGCTCCCCCCCCCCCGTTTTGCTCATTCCGCAAATTTCCGTATTCTGCCAATAACGAAACGAGGCCGTGTATACAACGATTGATAGTATTGACAGGCGCGGGGGGGGGGGGGTGGCGGCGCATACGCACAAGACTCGCGCTACTTTGTTTGTTAGAAGCTAATAAGGCGACCGAGAGCCGGCGACGTAGTTGCATACTTCTCTGTCAATTGTAAAACGAATCGCGCATACTTCGGCAACGCTGCGCGCCGCCAGCGCAAGCAAAAAAAAAAAAACAAAAACATTCGTCGCGCGCGCGCCTCGGTAACTTGCAAAACGCGCGGGCGAAAAAATTTATCCGCGTACGGCCCCGCTGGCGAATGTTAACCATTACGAGATTATTGTTCCGCGTGATTTTGAGAAGAGAACAGACCCCCCACCCCCGCAATAGAAGGCAGTAAATCGTGTATATATATATATATATATATATATATATATATATATCGTCCCTCCTACGTAACCTCCCCGAGAGCGCCGGCGGAGTTTCCCAGAGTTCTCGGATCCGGCATCATCCTCTCCCCCCCCCCCGGAATCCCGCCCCCTGCTCGTTCCACGGCGTTTATTGAGCTCCGCTTTGCGGAGCGCGGAGAACTCGCCCGACCGGCCCCGCGCGGACTCGCCGCGTGCTCCGATGCATAGGTATACGTATATATATATATATATATATATATATATATATATATATATATATATATATATAAAGCGCGGCGCTGCGCGCTCTCCCGTTTTTCTTTTTTCTCTATTATATTACCCCGCAGCTGCGCGGAGCGCGGATGCTGGCGAGCGTGAGCCCTTGCGCGACTCCGTCCGTCCGTCCGCCCGCGAGAGAAACCGGCTGCTGCTGCTGTTGCAGCAGCAGACTGGCGTCTCTACGGGGGAGAGAGGGGAAGCGAGAGGGGACGAGAGAGGGAGAGGGAGAGAGAGAGAGAGATAGGGAATCGTACTGTTCTTCTTTTTCTGTAAGAAGTTTGCGAGAAGAAAGACGTAAAGGAAGAGGACACGAGATCTCCTCTTACTCTTACTCTCTCTCTCTCTCTTTCTCTCTGTCTCTCCCCTCTGTTTCTCGCGCCACCCGGTAGCAGCCGCCTCCTCGTGTCGCTTACCCGACTGCCGGGAACGTCGTGTATGGAAACATGGTCCTCGTTGCCGTGATCGCCAGAGCGTCGTCTTCGTCGCTCGCGCCTTCGCCGCCGCTGGGGCCTGAAAAGTCGTTAGCCCGGCGACGTCCCTCGCGCCGATGCTGCGAAGACCTCGTCCGCTCGCCCTGATCCTGCGGCGCGCGCGAGATGGACGGCTAACGAGAATCACGCAGAGTGACCCGCGCGCCCTTTGCTCTCCCACCGACTGCTGCTGGCGCGCAGGATCCTGCTGGCGGGCTTCTTACTTTTTTATCCGTCTGTCTATCGTATCTATCTATCGATCTATCTATTACTTTGTTTTCCCTCTTTTAATTTTTTCCTTCTCGCACTCCCCCAACACTGAACACCAATTTCAAGGTCGCACGATCACGAGCAAATCAAATAAATGCCGTGCGGTGGTAGTGGTGGCGATGGTGAAGAGCGTGTGCATGTCCGCGGCGGCGTCTGCAATAGTATATTTATATGTACATAGGTAATGCGTGTATTACATACGGTGGTGTGTCGGATGCAGTATGTGTACTACATAAATGTATATACATATACACATACGTATTATACAAACGTGCGTCTCTGGAATCAGAGCGTTGGGATATGAAGGAAGGAGATGGGAGAAGCGCGCGTGGAGGATAGCAGAGCCGGTGAGGGAGGCTCGGAACGGATCAGGACTAGGAGAAATACATGGAGAGAGAGAGAGAGAGAGAGGCAGAATGTAACAAACAAACAAAGCACAGAGGGCCGTAGCCGTAGCACCACCGAACCGGCTCCTTCGGCGTACGAGCGATACACACGTATATATGTATATTGTTCGAACGCGTCTACGCAAGTGTGTGTTCTCTTTTCTCTCTCACGAACACTTGCGCGAATGTAACTCGTGCAACACGCGCTTCAACTATAGTGGGCGCACGCGCTCGACGCCAGACACGCTTTTTCTTTCTTTCTCGCTTTCGTCTGCAACAAACGGACGCGAGCGCGAACAAAGCGCGAGAGGGAGAGAGAGAGAGAGAGAGAGAGAGAGAGGACGAAGCGTAGCGCGCGCGCATACCACTGCAAATAATAAGAAGGGAGCGAGAATATACTTGGAAAGAAACAAAAAAATGAGAGAGAGAGGGAGAGAGATGTAACGTTGGAGTAACGTATATAACGCGTATTATTGGAGGGCACGGCGAAGAATATTCAACGGTACACGGAGCACTCACATAGGGACTTTGTAAATGATTTGGGAGACGTTCACTACACATGCGCCTGATATCAGTCAAATAGCGCTCACTTTACGTGAGATTAGCGCAGATTAGCTTACGTGAGATGCAGCTGCTGCTGCAGCTTTCTCGGACGCATGTGCAAGAGTCACTGGACTAACCGAGGACGTCGCGAGAGCGCGCGCGCGCTACAGCTACGGGCGCCGGACACCGGTTTCGCGATCAAAAGGCACAAGTAATAGCAGCAGCAGCAGCAGCAGCAGCAGCCGGAGCAAAGCCAGCGTAACGCTCGCTTGGAGAAGCGTCAAAATGCCTCCCCCCCCTCGCCGAACACCAACCGTTTGCTCCCCTTTCTCTTTCACTCGGCCAAATACTGTATATATATATATAGACTATACACTCGCCGTATTCATGCGGATCTGTGTATGATATATATATACAGGTTCACTGGCAAATATTTCGTTCGCGTCCTGACTCCAGGCGGACGAGGGAAATAGAGAGAGCGAGAGAGAGAAACAAACAAAGACGAGGGGAAGAGAACGCGGCACTTGGCACCCGTGGTTCGAGAGCAGGCTAAGAGAGCGAGGCTAAGAGAGACCGCCGCCGATGGAGCGAAGGAAGAAGCGGTATCGATTCGACGTTTGGGAGGGGGGGGGAGGAGAGCGGCGCACATATAGCGCTACAATTTTATTGATACGCACGACGGTTGCGTCTGCGAACAGAGGAGAAAGTACGCCCGGGCCCGCGCGGTCGAGATCAAACGCCGCGGACCCGGCGAATATACCGGGCCGCGCGAGGGAAGGCAAGAAGCGTGGAAAAACAGCGAGAGGAACGGGAATATCAGGATCCGACTACAGGGCCGTACACGTAGGAATCGAAAGGGAGAGACCGTAGAGTTAGAGAGAGAGAGAGAGAGAGAGAGTACAAATATGGAGATGCAAACTGAAGCGAGAAGAAGGACGACGAGAGATATAGCGAAAGAAAGAGAGACGGAGAAAGAACAGCAGATTCTTCGCCGGGGACTGTATTCGCAGCGCCGTCGTAGGCAGCAACCGCACAACGGGCACGGGGTCTGCTTTGTCTCTATCTCTCTCGCTCGCTCGCTCGGGACGATGTAAGCGCGATGCGCGCCTGTCCGCCGCCGGCGTTCCCGCAGCGCACGCGCGCGGGGGTATATATATATATATATATATATATATATATATATACACATGTATAAATATATACAACACAACTCCGCGGTCGGAGTATGATCTTGAAAATTATTCGCGTGGGGTGGTCGTGGTGGTGGTGCTGCTGCTGGCGACGGCGACGGCGGCCCGTCGTAATTGTTGTTCTCGCTTGTTGTTACTGCTCTCGGCGTCGGCGTCGTCGTCGTCGTGCCCGCCGGAGAGAAAAGAACGAAGGAACAGCACGAGGTATATCACGGACGCGACGCACCAGAGGATGATGGGTATTACGATTCACAAGGAGTAGACGCACTTTTCTAAATATATATGTATGTATATATGTGTGTACAACACACACACACACGCACTCGCACACAGATGCATACAACCAACGATGGCAAGGGCACGAACGTGCGGTTGATGCTGTTATTTTGTAGCCTATTATATATATATATATATATATATATATATATATATATATATATATATATATATATATATATATATATAGCTCTCTATACACACCTTTTGGCACTAGTTATATCGTATAAGGAATCGGCGCAGTAATACGAGGCTAGAGAACGATGTAGGCGAAATCAACGAGTGTTATGATACTACGATTATTATTATTATTATTATACGAAAAACTCGGAACAAATAATATCCTTCCTCGCGCTCAATCGCCGATCCGTTAATGCACGATGTGCTCTCCGCGAAACGCGCGCGTACACACTGACACCGACTCGAGAGAGGTATATTATACACGCGCGGCTCCGGCCGTCTTGTGTATTGGGTAGCGGCGGTGGCGGCGGCGGCGGCGGCGACGGCGACGGCGCTGCGGCGCGGCCGAGAATGAAAGCTGTCAGTGCGCGAGCGAGAGCGAGAGGGAGAGAAGGATATAGCGCGTGAAGCGCGCCCGCTGGCTACCGATGCGGCGGCGCGGGGCAGCTGTGTTGTGGCCACACAAGCTTGCGTACGCGCGTACGATACTTACGTATGTACGTACGAACGCGTTTGCCGGTATCCCGAGCTCCGTCTCTGTCTCTCCCCTTTCGTCTTTCGCGCGTGGATATTTTGTGTGTGTGTGTGTGTGTATGGGGTCGAGGGAGAGAACACAAAACGAGAAGGAAGCAGAAGGGAGCACGCCGGAGCAGGGGGAACAAAGAGAGGCGACCGAAAGGGGCCGAGAGAGAAGGATGGGAGTCTTTGGACTGTGGAGCGGGAGCGAGAGAGAGAGAGAGAGATAGAGATAGAGACAGCGAGAGAAAATGACGCTGGCGCGCTCTGCCCGGTGAGCGCGGCGAATCGTCGAACTATCACCCTTCGTAAGCATGTCTGTTCGCATGAGTTTCTGGCGCTCTGCTCAACCTTATCGGTCCTTTACTATTGCAGCATATTTATTATTATACAGAAATTGAATTATTTTCTTTATTGCGAACGAGATCCTCCAAAATACCTGTATTTTACAAATTTACAAATTGCTATCGTTGGTTTTTTATAATAATTCTACAGGTCGGTCCAAAATCGATGCGATCGAAAATGCGAATTTCAAACTAATTTTTGAAATTGAAGAATTTTTACAAGAAAAAAAAGAAGTAATTCCATTTAGTCATTTAGTGAGATCATCTCGGAAACGGTATTTATGGCTTTTCAAGTTTGTCCAATCATCGGTTGTAAATTTGAGGTCTATATTATATGCTTGCACCCACCTGTCGTAGCCCGCATGCATTACCTACCTGGCGTACAATAGACCCATACAACACCGAGCGGACGCGGACCTGTAAAATCTCCGGCGAAATTCGCAAAGTCCAAATATATAGACGCGCGGACCGTTCAGCCAGGAATTTCGTATATAGAATAATGGGGATCTATATATATAGGTATTAGCCATGCCATGTTATAAGTGCGCTCGGTGGAAAGAAACTGTGCGTTAGACGATCGAGCGAGAAAGAGAGGGAGAAGGAGAGAGAGAGAGAGAGAGAGGGAGATCCCTCTTGCGCGCAGGTGTGTATACCGGCGGCCTGCCCCGAAACTACCGATGCGGCCGCTCGGCGCGCCTGCCGTCTGTCCCGCGTTTTCTGCCTCGGCGACTGCCCCAAAAGGATCGTGGAGTCCCCGCGCGCCGCGTTCTTTATGTGGCCGGGTGCGCGCGCGCGCTCTGAATTTTAACGCGCGGCCCTGGCGGCGCACAAGGGGCGAGAGAGGGACCCGGGGGCTTCCGACGCGCGTGTACAAACACAAGGCCTGCTTTTTGTGCCCCCGATCGCGCGGTGGTGCGTAGATAGAGCGAGAGAGAGAGAGAGAGAAAGAGAGAACTTGGGGGGTGGGGGGTTCAAAGACGAAGAAGAATATTTCGTGTTGGGGGAAGAATGAAACGAGAGAGAGAGAGAGGGGGGGGCAAGACTCGATTTTTTACGCTGCCAACGGGGAAGGGGTGCGATGTCGAATCTCCGCCCGAAAAAGGCGCGAATATATTGTCGCGGGGACGACAATGGTTCTCGAACAAGCAGAGACGGATACAGAGAGAGAGAGAGAGGGGGGGGAGAGGGAGAGGAAGTAGAAGAGTACTTATGAGTGCGGTATAGGCCAGGTTCGATTACGGATGCGCGTAATATACGCGCTCGTGTATTATATCGATGGCTTCGCCCCGTGTCTGTTACTCTCGTTCGCCTCGCAGCTGATTGAAAAGAGCGGCTGCGGTGGAGTGGGGGAGGCTCGCAATTTCCCGAGGGGTGATCCGGCTGATTTATTTTCCTCCCCTCCAGCCCCCCCCCTCTCTCTCTCTCTCTCTCTCTCTCTTCGGCCTTGAATGACGTTGCAGTTTTCGTATTCCTATCCTCGTCGGGCTGTTTGGGGATATTTTTCGGCGAGCCGGCGCACTGGCGGCGGCTGCGGTGGCCCCTTATTTTTCGCCGCATGCGAGCGCTGTTGTGCGCCGCTGCCGCTCGGGCCGATTTTTTTCATGGGGGGGGGGGAGGGTAGGTTTCAGGCATCAGGATCGATCCGCTCTCGGAACCGCTCGAGTGTTCGAATTAAAGCACCGCCCCTCCGTACACGGCCACGGGACTGTTTGGATTTGTATAGGGAAATGTCGGAAAATATAAATCGGTGAAGTATCGAGCGACGAGGGGTGGTTGTATTTTTAGACATATATACTACCACTGAAGTATATATAATTAGGAAAAAAGGCGATCTCCTACGATTTGATCTTTAATAATTTTACTGTCAACAGTTTTATAGAAATCGGAACTATTTTTTTACAAGAACAGCTGTCCTTTTTCGATTATAATAGTACATTATAATCACAATTGTAATGGAATTAATTATTTATTATTAAAATATTGAGTTTATACATAACTAATAATTTTCCCGTTATTTTATTCCTCTGAAATCTTCGCGCCAAAATTAATAATAAATTATTGAAAAGAACAGTTAAAACTAAAAGAATTCCAGAAACAATGCTGACTTATTCTTGACACGATTTTTATTATTAATTATAAAAAAAAATTCTTCACTTCGTCATATCATTCATCGATGTTTCCAGATAAATTAATATATGCTCCTTAATTTTTTTTTTCGATTTGGAACTGAAAAATGTCTAACAATGTAAGACTATTAGATACCAAAAAAGGTGTAATAAAATCAAATTTTCATTTATACAGACAAACAATATTTTTAGCAACAATTACAAAGATTTTTAGCAATAATTCTAAAGGCGAGATGGATTTTCCAAACTAACAAATCACTTTCAAGTACCAATAAAATTCTTTCTCGTAAAGTGCAGCAAACGTATACACAATTGCGTCTTATCAATATTTTAATGGAGTTTCCGATACTGACGCCCTTATATTTACTATACGCATTGATTTTCTCGATTTTGTCGATGATCAAAAGAAAAAATGATTTTTTCAATTCAAAATCAGATATATCAATAAAAAAAAATGGCGCGGAAATATATAATCTAAAGGCTAAATGATTGTAAAATAAGAAAATTAATTAATCAATATAGAGTAGTTTGATTAATAAAAAGCTTAAACGAATAACGCCTGAACATTTTTCTCATGCAATCCTAATTTTAATTATTTTTCATATAGTAATGGATTTTTAAAAACCAGAAAGTAACTGATTGAATCTTTTCATTTTTTCAATAAAAGTTTATTTATGCCTGATGCAGAATGATTTAATTAATGATTTAATTAATGAATGATTTAATTAATTAATTAGAAAAGAAACTTTTTTTCAAAGCATTTTTATTACATTTTTTATGCCTGTCTTGTTTGTAAATTCGATACTTTCAAAATTGTTCGTGAACAAAAAGTATCGATTTACAATCGAGAATTCTTAATTATTTATGTTTATTATACGCAACGATTCTCATAATTCCTTTTCTCATTTTGTAAGTCATTCTCTGTCATCACAGCTTAAACTGCATATCACCTTATACTACATTAATAAATCTAATTTGATTGATTAAAATTGCACGAGATCAATTTTTTGCGAAACGCACCTACGGCTAGAAAATGCAACAAGAATATTTAATTATGGCGCAAATACAAGAAAAGGAACGAAACTCTTTATTGGTAAATTTTTTTTTTCAGATCACAAGCTCGATATCTAATATACATCTCTCAATTTCTCATTGAATATATTATCTCTCTGACATACAGAACCAAAGAGATAACTAAGAGATAAAATATTAATGTCCCCAATTTGCGCACATAGCCGGGTTCACCCGAATAATGAGTAAAACCACTTTTAAATAATTTCCTTAAATAAAAAAGCTTTACCCCTTTTGCGGTATATTTCGCAAACTTCATCGTGCGTGAGTGATATATATATATATATATATATATATATATATGTGTGTGTGTGTGTGTGTGCGCGCGCACACACACACACACACCACCACACATATGCACTTAGCCCTAGTAGCACCCCCACAAGAAAATCTATTTAGCTCTGGTTAACTCTCTCTGTACTCCGTATGAGCAACAAGTATGATATATATATAGAAAATATGAACAATAGGATATAAAGCGTAAAACACATCGCCGTCTCTCGTGTTCGCTAACCACCCTACATATATATATATATATATATATATATATATATATATAATACAGCATAATCTTTAAACCTTTCCCAGAGCCGTGCACATCCTGTCCTGAAACCCTGCACCCGTACATATACCGTCGACAAACCCCCCCCCCCCCATAATTTCGCGATTGTCCTCATCACGGGTCGGCCGCATGCAAATACGCAATACGAAGCCACACATACGTCCAAAGCAGATCGGTGAAAAGGAGAGAGAGAAAGTGAGAGGGGGGGGTAGTATACGAGTACATGAGTGCACGTGTGTACAGTCTCACCGCGCAGACGTATATGGCAGCCGGGTGGGGAACGTAATTTAAGGCCGAGCTGCAAGGCTGCATCATCCTGTGATGCTCGAGTACGCACTAGCACCCGGTACTTATTCGAGAACACACATGCATATATGCATATATATATATATATATATATACATATATATATACATACACTTACGTGTTCACACGCCGAGTATACAGTTTCAGCTGGTTTCAGGACAAACTCCTCGTTTGGACAGGTTTGAAAGCCGCAAGATGAGGAGCACACGAAAGGTAATAGCTGGTAATAGGAAAAGGAAAGAGTAAGAGAGAAAGAGAGAGTGACTGAGCGAAAAAGACAGTGGGAAGGGCCGAATTACTGGCGCGTGCATAACTTTCACTCATAAGGGTGCGGGGCTCCGGATCCGGGAGGAGGAGGACGGCGACGACGAGGATTCGGACGGTGTGCTGCATCAGGCGTGCCGCATAAAACACCGACCATCAACTCCCGATGGTTTATCTCTCCGTTTATATATATATATATATATATATATATATATATATATATATCCACGCAGGTTCACGGGCGCTTTTGCACATCGCCGCTAAAATTAGGATTATCGCGTCTTCACGCTTCGCTGGCGTTTAATACGAATAATAAAAAAAAAAAAAACGAGCGTGAAGGTATACGTGGAAGAAGAAATGGTCTCAGCGCGTGAGTTGGCTGAGGGGGGGGGGGGTGCAACCATTACTGCAAACTTCGCTGCGCGCGCGATTCTCAACCTAGTCTACTCCATGCGCGCACGTCGATGCGATTGTTAGTGTCGTCGATGCGCCGACGGCTCGAAAGGGGCGCGTGTAATCGTAGAGTTGCGCAAAAGCAAACGGCAGCGGCGAAAAATTAAAAAAAGGAAAAAAAAACAATATCGAATCGTTATATACGCGCGCGCGCGCCGCTGCAATGTGGAATTAAGGGGTAAAGGGGCGAGTTTCAGCGGACACCGATATCTATGTATATATACATATATAGCTATCGACGGATTTAGATATATACGGGTGTCCTTTAAAAAAGAAAAAAAAAAAAAAGAAAAACAAACAAACCCCGGCCTCGAACAAAGAGCAGGAAGTGTGTCCCGTAGCCCGCGGGTACGGCGAGGGTAGCGCGGAGAGGGGCATGAGGTTGCACCGAGGACCGAGGAGCCTTTTTTCACCCGCAACTCGAATAATACACCGGGCGTCGATTCCCCATCCCCCCCGCCTCTCATCCCCCTCCGCCCCTCTCTAGCTCGCGCGTCTCTGGAAAAATCAGCGAGGACGCGGGCGCGCGGCCGCGTATCGCTCTCGTCTATCCCCGCCAGTCGAGCGCGCGCTTTTCATCTCCGGCAGGAAAATTAAATAAGCCAAGGTCTGTTGGAAGGGAAGGTAGATGAGGACTAAGGGGGAGTGGGGGGGGGGCGAGCGCCGCGCAGTGTATATAAACGAAGCGCATGGAGAGGGATGTGCGTCGGGAAATATTTTTTAATGACGACGGGAGACGAAATAATAATGCGCGCGGCGGGGATAAAGAAACCTCGCCCGCGCAACAGTGAATTAAAGCGTGTAAATATATATATATATATATATATATATATATATATATATATATATATACATACATTTCTTTTTTGGATTCGTCAGCCCACGCGCGGCCTCTCTGTTGCGTTATTAATATCTAGAGATTTTTTTTTTGGGAACTGCGCATTGTCACCAGGGGCTTCGAGTTATTATGATTATTACGATTATTATTATTATTTTTGGATGCATTTAAAGTAGCTTGGCTTGGAGTAGTGAAAAATTCAGCGCATGCACTGTGACAGTGGGTTGATTTAAATTTTAACGAGATTAAAAATTAAAATGAATAAATTAGAATTTTTATTGTACGAAGGATTGTCCGAAAAATCTGGGGAGCATCATTAAATTTAATACTATTATACAAGTTGAATCTTATGAGAAGAGCAAAGATGAAGTTCCCCCCCCCCCCACTGTATTTATTTAAATGTAAATGCTTGTTCGACATTTGTGCGATAAAAAAATTTTATCAGGCACATTATTTTCTTAATATATAGACACGCTTTAATAAGTTTTTATCAATTACATGACCCTATTCCGCCCTGTTTTAAGTAAAAATATTATTAATTTACTTTATGAAGTCAATTTTATATAGATCAAAATCACCTTTAACCCTCTGGTGGTTGGAATATTTTTTTAATCGAAAATATAAATGTAAACTTTGCAAACGTTTTCATAAAAATGTTCACAAAGCGGTAGAATCACGTGATCCCCGCGCGTGTACATTGCCATTTCGGTAAAAAACAATCCGAGTTTTGCGTAATTAAAATTTTTTTCAAAAGTCTGTAACGAATATTACTGTGAAAGATTCATTGCTCGTTTGGATAAAAAAAATTAATAGATCATCTACAAGTTTTCGATAAATTCTGGTTATAGTGATGTATTCAATCTATGAGGCAGAATAATCAGTTTATATAGTATGAATACGTTTTTGTATAAAATTCAAGGAGTACTAAGAGATCATGCCCAGACCACTCAAGATACTAGTTTTAAAAAATTTTTGAAAAAAATCTGAAAAACGACATGAAGATTTTGGTGTTTTCCGGATATTGAAAAGTGAAAAATTGATTTTACAATGATTATTGTCAAAAAAAGAAAAAAAATTAAATATATTTTTTGCTCTGAAAACTATGAGTCTTGTAACCTCCACGGTTGTCTGGTATAAACATTTTTTAGGGCAATTTAAAAAATTTACTTTTTTAAATTTCCCTAACGACATAATCTTCTGAAAATTATCTAAAAATTCGTAGATTTTTAAAATAATTTTTATCTTTCGTTACAGCGTTTTTGTCTGAATAAGAAACATTGTAATAAAAAATTATATTGATTCCAATCATGTCCCACTTTGACCATTCTAAATTTTTATCACACATAAATAGACAAAAAAATGTCGTTCAACCCACACAAAAATACACATCCAAAATTTAGATTTAGCCAAAAAAAAAAAAACTAATCAAAGCTTTTTAATTAACGTCAATTAGTATCGCCTCGGACTACTTCAAAATCTAGATTAACATGCTCTAATAACATGCTCGAAAATGTTTTTAAGGCACATTCAGAACACGTTGTAAACACGCTCCTCGAAACTCTCGACAATCTGAAAAACGGAAAACGAAGAAAAACACTACATTCTCGCTACGGACAAACAATAAGTCTCCTATCTCTTGAGCGTCCGCACTCGCCCCGCGGCCACCCATACAAATACAGTGTTTGGCGGGCGCAATGTCTTTAGCGAGACGGCGCGCGGATATTTATATAGGAAGGTAATGGAAAAAGAAGAACGAGACACGCGCGAAGGGGCTCCGCACGACGCTGTACGTGAGCACAGAATCGGCGGTTCTGCGGGGCGAGGGGGGGGGTTGGGGGTGGCGGCGCAGCGAGAAAGAAATGCCGAGGACGTAAAGAGCCCGCGGGCGCAAGTCTCAAAAAACCGAAGCCTCGCGGTTAGTTCCCGATATAATTTCCGCCACCCCCCGTCCCGCTCCACGAGCCGCCCTTTCCCAAGAAGAGCCGAGAGGATCAATGTGCGCGCACACATACAGCGTGGCGACGTAAGAGCACAAGTACACATATATAGATATATATATATACACCCCGGCCGGGGCGGCGCGCCGTCGTCGCTGCTTGCCAAAAAGACGTCTGGCGCCCGTGTCTGGGGCTTGAGATACTGTGCAAGGAGGTCGGGGGGGGGGGCGGTGGCGAGCGCTGCAGGGAAGAGGATTTTCGAGACCGAGGCGGGTTATACCGCTTTTACGCACGGGCCGGGCGGGAGGTGTGGGCGAAAACAGCCAAAGGCAAGCGGGGGGGGGGGAGGGCGGACTCGCGCGCGTCCCATGTACGCCGTTATCGCGTATACACGTTCAATGCCGGGGACGGTATAATACTTTATGGCTTGGGAAATCGAGGGGAAATCACGGTTACAATTGGATCAGGGACTATGGAAAATATACGGATAGGGTTGGATAAACTGCGCGCGCGATAAAGGACTACGTTGGGACGCGGGCCTCAATTGCTTCCTCCTCCTGCTGCTGGCTGCCTTTCTTCAACAGCGTATATGATTGTAACGCAAGTCTTAAGTTAAAATTAAATTCGACCTTTCCCCACATAACGTAGAGCGGCAGATTTCACCCCATTCATTCGCTCCAAATCCACAATTACATTGATGCTCGTTCATTCGTTTTTAAACGTCTCGTGTCTGTTCCCCCCCCCCCGCCCTCCTTATCAAGCGTCTCTGAAACCTGAGCTCGGAACTCGCGATTCGACACGGGACATTGCGTTAGACGCGTTATCCTTCTTTCTTCTTTTCTTTCTTTTTTCATGCGTCCGCTTTACTGCGGAAGCTCCCCCCGATGATCTCGCAGGAGGAACTCTCGGCTTATCGATCTTTCGCAGAGCGGGAGAGAGAGGGAGGGGGGAGGGAGGGAGGGAGGGAGGGAGAGATGCGTGAAAGCATTAAACTTGCGGGTCCGTGAATTCTCCTTTCTTCGCGCGTACATATATATATAGTAGTAGGTATATACGCTCGAAGCTTTTATGCATGAACCGAATTTTATGAGGAGAGTTACGAGGGTTAACTCTCTCTCTCTCTCTCTATCTCTCTCTCTCGCTCTGCTTTCTAAGATTTCGTATAAGACGTTGTAAATATTGAATTTCCGTTCGACTAATGAAATGTTTAACTGTATCCGCGCAAGTATAATTTTCGCTGATTCATTAATTATTACTCGTATAATACCACGGAATTCCACAATGTTCGAATTTTATACCGTAAATTGTATTTTATATAGTCACTTCTGTGTTTCGAAAGATATATATTTCTATATATATATATAATACATTACGATACAATATGAATATCGTTCGCTTTGACAGACAAATTTTCATCTCGCGCGAGTGCATTGTTTCATCGCATTATTATATTATTTTCGTATTTATAAATTATTCGAAAAATATTCCAGAAATTGCGAGTATTTTTAACGTATATCTATATTATACAGAGCTCGCGGTACTATATCCATATATACTTAATACTTTAACCGCTCGTTTCGGTGCTCGCATTTCTACAGCAGTGCCGTAAAATACATACATATATACTATATATATATATATATATATATATATATATATATATAGTATACGTATATACGAGTTATCTCAATTCTTCTCTCGGCTGCCGTGGAAAGCGGGCGCACACGCGTAAAGCGTAAAAGTCGATGTCGAATGCAGAAGGAAAATTTTATATATCCGATCCGGCGTGCGTACGTGAAATTTCGTACATATACATTGATATTATTATACATTGCCTGTACGTGTATTTCAATGCTGTCCGCCACTGCGACGATCAACATTCATATAGCTAATGAAACATTTATACTTATAATATATTACGAATTATCGAAATAATGAAAACAGTACGGCGCTTATGTCGAATTTGAACGATCTTTCGAATTGGAAAGAAAATTGAGACTGGCTTGCTCGCCCACCGCAATTCCAATTTATACAACGGTTTTCCGCTGTTTTTATTTTTATTTTTAATCTTAACCCAGAAGTTACTTTACGTAATTTATATTTAACTTTGAACATTATAACAAGTCCGCCTACTTCGTTTCACGTTTATCGCGAAACGTTCCTCGTCTTCGTCAAAGACAAAGGTCTACTTTTACCGCGACGCTGAAATAACGACGATATGGTGCGATAGTAAGTCGTACTATCTCTCTGACATTGTGCGTTGGGCAAATTTGTGTATTTAATGCTCTTTAAGTAATGCGAGATAAAAAGCCAATTGCAGCGTTAAATAATAACAAATATATATCTCGTTAACACGGTAAGTAGCGTGTGTGTCGTTAAACGAACTCGGGATGAAGAAAGTACAAAAGCTCCATTTACCGGGACTTACAGTTAATGGGAAATCTGAAAATTTTGCAAATCTTTCAAAGTTGAAACGGCCGCCCCGATCTTACCGATACGAGAACGGCAGTTTTGTAAAGTAATATTGGGGAGGGCGAAGCGACGGATAGAGCTCGGAAGAAATTCGCAACTTCGTTATACGGAAGAGGCCGTAATAATTAAAAGTCCTTGAATTTCTGAACTACATTGTAATATGTATATATATATATATATATCATCATCATCAAATGGTAATTTTATTTTAAAACGCAGCTCATCTTTTATTCTTAATTAAAATAATACATGCTCCTTTTAAGGTATAGATCCATGAATATTTTTTATAAAACTATATAATCGCGTAACAGTTTTATATTGTTAGAACTCTCGATTTCGCTTTCCTACTTTACGGATGACTTATTCATGCTTCGCTAAAAAGCTCGTAAAAATAAAGCGCACTGCGCCGAGAATAAGAGTCACGTTTATTTGCGTATAGCTATATAGATACAATATGTAATTTTCCGCAATTTCGCCTGCTCTATTTGACTGTAACGATCTCAGAAATACAGGTTCCGTAATTGTTTTTTTACTTTATGCCACAATACGGCATGGACTAATTTTTATTTTCACCAGTTCTATATAAAGTATTTTTCTTCTTATATTTAATAATAATGATGATAACAACAACAATAACAACAACAACAACAACAATAATAATTTATATGGCTTGGGTAGGGACGTAAAAAAATACTTCATTGTTTTGTACGTCATTATTACATAAGCTAATGCTCGTTCATAAGAAATTAGATTAGTTATTAAATCAACCATACAATTATCCACGAATATCTTGTTTTATCAGTTAATAAAAATTGCATAATGCGCAAACTTTCTATGCTTAATCAGCATTATACTCGCAGCAAATTATCCTCTATCGACTAAATTCCTATATATAATATATATCCCACCTTTTATATCGGTATACCTATAATTCACCTATTCTAAACGCGCTCGCGCGCGGTTTCGAAATCGCCTTCGCAAAAATCCACCCCCCGTTCGTCGGCCCGGGCGCCCTCTTTGCCGCAGTAAAATTCGCGCCCAAGGCGCGACAGCGGCCCCGCCGATTAACCGTGAAAACCGTTGGACGGATTTATTCCGCGGCGTTATATGCAGAGGGTTATTACTTCGCTGGGGCGGGGGGGGGGAGACGGGGGCGGGGTAAAATGCTTAAGATTATGCTTGATGCCATTCGTTTACAGGGAGAGAGAGAAGAGAGAGAGAGAGAGAGAGAGCGATAGCGCGCGCGCATTCGACATTAAGCGCAGAGTTTACCGGTCTCATAAAGAGTCTCGTTCTCGCGACAATCCTGCATCACGTGAGAAAAGCCAGAAAGAGAGAGAGAGGGAGACAGGTTTGGAGGGGGATGCCGGCGTACGGTTAGAACAATTGCTACAATTCCTTGAGCCTTGCTTTCCGCGCGCGCGCGCGCGTAAGTGAAAGAGAGAAGGAGGGGGCGCGAGAGAGGTCCGCCTTACGGGCTCCCGGGCTTTCCGTTAAATATCTCGGAAATTGAAGCTATAAATTTTTGCCACTATAAATTCGCGAGTCAACTACCTGGGCGACGGGCGCGGAATGAAGGAAACGGCCCGGAGCCGGCGTGCCCTCCTCGGAGCGCCCTCTGCGGGCCCAGACCCCCTCTCTCTCTCCTCCTCCTCCTCCTCCTCCCCCCCGCTCA
This sequence comes from Sycobia sp. Sy_11, assembly GCA_018907035.1. Lineage (NCBI taxonomy): Eukaryota > Metazoa > Arthropoda > Insecta > Hymenoptera > Epichrysomallidae > Sycobia > Sycobia sp. Sy_11. The sequence goes on from JACCIC010000103.1 coordinate 1,036,548, forward strand.
ACCCTCCGCGCTCCCGTCAATGGATAAATGCTCGAACACACGCGTACGTGTTGTGCGGCTTGTATATATATATATATATATATATACCGTGCGAGATACCATGGTCTTACATATCTACACGTGTATGGACAAGAACGGGGATGAAAGTCAGCGAGCCCACGCCCCTTTTTCTTTCCTTTTCACCCCTTTCACCCTCCCTTATTTCGACCTCGTGCATCGCAGGTGTGTGATATATATATATATAAGAACGTGCAACACAGGCGCCTCTTGCAACTCTTTTCTCTTCTTCTTGGCGTAACCAGGCTGAACCCCTTCGTCCCTCTCGTTCATCCACTGTGCTTGCGTTCACCTAAAGGCTTTCTTTCTTTCTTTTTTTTCTATAGCTCACCATCAGTACCGCGCGCGCCCCGTGGCGCCGTTACGAAAACTATAAGAATCACGAAGAATAATGTCGCGAGGGCTGGCTGAGTGGTGTAAAGGGGGGGGGGGGAGAAGGGAAGAAACAACAAGTATAAAGCTTCCTCACTTTCTCGCTCCCTCTCGGATTTACCCGTTGTTTCACCGTTGCTATACAACTGTAAGGAACACACTTCGCCTGCGCGCCTCGGGGGAAATTTTCCTTTACCTTGGTTTTTTTTTTCAGAATTTTTCGGCAGTAATGACGGATCGGTGAATTGGTCTCTCTTTCTCTCTCTCTCTCTCTGTTTCTCGCTTTCTTTTTTTTCTGACTCTCGCTCTCTCTCTCTCTCTCTCTCTCTCTCTCTCTCCCTCCCATCTCACTCGCACTCTCTTGAACGGGAATGAAAGGCGCGCCCGGTCCGCGCCTGCCTTCAAAGCGCCCGAGATTAACAGGCCTCGCCAAATGAACCAGTAAATATGGGCTCGGGTCTCGCTGCGAAATGGGCGCAGGCACTATACCCGACTATACTACTGTGTGCATAACTGTACACGACTCACCGGGTCTACGTGTGTGTGTGTGCGTGTGTGAGCGTATGCCAGCGCGCCTGTGAAGCTTTTACACAGATGTATACATATATATATATATATTATCTACACCCACACAGGCGCAGGTCGGCGCGCGCGTATACATAAAATACGGCCTGGACGGTAAAGTATATATAATGCTCGCTTTCTAGATTCTCTCTGGTACTCTCGTTCTCTCGAAAAAGCGTCGCGAACTATTTAGCGGGTGCTAGAGCCAGGATTTTACGGCAATATTTGCATATTACCGCGGTTCAAGTTCGATATATGTATATAAAAAGCTGTATATATATATATATATATATATATATATATATATATATATATATCGTTTTTGCTGGGACTAGTTAAAATTTTTTGGTTTTTACGACGCCGCACGTTACATACACTCCTTCTTGAAAAAAAATTTGTTTTTTTTACTTTCAAAGTAATATAGACGTAATTTGCATATTATACCTTATATATGAAACAATGAAAACTGACTGAATACTGCAAGTGTTGCAAATTATTCGTTCGGCAATAAACAAAATGTGAAAAGTTACCCTTGTAACCGAGATATATATATAGGGACATAATATAAAATGTTTTCATTAGGCATTTAACGTTTAGGCAATGTCGCGTGCTAAATATGAACGATTTTTTTTTTTTTTTGGACACGAATAATGGATAATTTCTTCAATAATGCACATCGCTCTTGTACGACGAAGATAACGACTGTAGATAGAAAATTGCACGAGAAAGCTCAGTTCTTTTGCGACGGCAACGAGATATTATGCAATTCGAAAAGTACATAGGCTGTCGTCTTGTATTAGAAAAGATTCACTTTTTCGACCAGTCGTTGTCGTTTTCACTACACTACACATACACAACCATACACATACACAACCCCCCATAACGTAACCATTCTCGATTTGCATTAGAATTAAATAAAAATGAAAAGAAAAAAATCCCTTCCACCTCGCGGAACTGCTCGAAATACCGAGACTTCGTCGTATAATTACAGAAAAATATTTTTCCTCAAACCGAGCCATCTCGAAATCCTTTTTTTCCCTTCTTCTTCCTCATCTTCCTCTTCCTCTTCCTCTGCCATCTCTCGCCGACCGTATAAGAGATTTTATCATCTTCTAAACCGTTACTTTGCGTAACTGGCGATTCACTTAACTTTCGTAATCGGATTATGCGGGGGTAACGAGGTAAAATGTTATTTCCACGCGGTAATAAGAAATGTAATTGAATCTATACGGATTTATTTATCGCTATTATCATGTACATAACATATCTCAAATTGGAATTCAAGGCATTATGATTTTATTTGTTTGTTTGTTTATTTGTTTAATTTTTATTCTGAAAAAGAAAAAAAAATAATATTTGCTCTTGACATTGTATTTATTTTGAAAAGGTCATTTTTCAATAAGAGCTGTATTTTACCATATAAATTGATAAACTTCGTTAAAGGGAAGAACTGGCATGATTAAACATATAATATTAATTATATATGCATATATGTGTAAGTTCGAAATACCTTTCAATACGCACGATAAAATTTGCCCGGGTCACGCGCATATCAACACTTCGTTCCCGCCGCTCTACAGAGCGATTAAATCAAAGTTGGAAAGATCGCCTTCCATTAGACGGCCAATCCCGGGACGGGCGCGCGGCATTAAATCAAAGGAGGCGCGCGCGCACACACGAACGCGGGCTAAAAATATAGCTGCGCGCGAGAGCCGCGGCTCTGCTCGGCGCGGATGGGTCCGCGGCACGCGTCGTCCAAAACGATGACGAGGGAAAAATGTCAACGAGCAATGGGAAAAAAGGGAAGATGAAAGGTAAAGGGAATGAAAAATGACGGAAAAAAGAGAGCCGCCCTGACCCCCACCCCCTTCCTGCCTTTCGCCGAAGTATACTGGTCCGTGAATATTCTTACTTTAGATATATGGTTTTACACAGGCATAGAACGTATACGTTTATGCACGTTATGTATGGGTGTGTGCCATATATATATATATATATATATATATATATATATATATATATATATATACATGTATTGCAGTACAGCGCTCGCGTGCTGCAGCGGCGGGGGGAAAAATCTCGAAATCTCGCGCGCACGCGACGAGTCCAGGGAGACACGCCGGGGCAGGATTTTCCCCAGCGCAGGAGTTTACGAGGCACGGCGCTCTTTACAGCTTCCTTAAAGCTCTCCCCCGCCCCCTACCCACCTCTCCTACTCACGCTCAGCCGTGTTGCGCTGGCATCGATTTTCGTTTTCCCGCGCCTATACATAGATAAATACATACGTACATCTGTATAGACACGGACAAACACACACACACACATAGATAAATATAAGGGAACGACGGTGGGATAATATTTTTTCCTCTCTCGTTCCTTCTGTATATATATATATATATATATATATATATATATATATATATATATATATAACCTCGCGCTCGCCTGCTCCATATTTTTGGCAGCGGGGATTGCGATTCTCACCATTTCGACCCCTTGCAACACGCGCTGGCGAGTGCGCGCGCGCGCACACACATACACACACACACAAGAGCGCGCCGGCGCTCCCGTCCTCCTCTCTTTCATTCGCGCGAGCCGCGAAAGTAGGTTGCTCCCTCCCCCTCCCCCGCCCCATACCGCCGTGTCTAAAAATAGACAACCACTGCGCCCCTTAAAACTTAACCCCTCCACCCACCCCCCTCCGCTCTCAGCCCGCGCAGCTCTCCCCGCGCGTGTCATAGGAGGTGTGCGCGATATTACGGTTATCGGAGAGTAAGACATTCAGAGTGCGACCGGTGCCCGCGAGATTTCCGACGATTTCTGCCTCGCCCCTCTTTTAAATCGACGACATACGCGGATATCTGTTTTTTGAGCTCTCGCTTTCACACTACGCACGCTGCACGATGTAGGTGTACATGCGTCTGTACGTACATATATATCTATATGTGTATATCATGAATACCGAGCGAGCCTGCTCGCGAGCGATATCGCGGTCGGTCGGTGAGAAAAATCCCGCAACGTCTATAGGTACGGGTAGATATATATGTATGTATGTGTGTATGTATGTATATATGTATGTATATGCATAAGGGACGGACAGCCGCGGGGGTGCGGGTCGACGATGACCTGCTCTCTTTTACCGAGCGCCCGATATTTATGTATAAGAGGACGAGAGCGGGCTCCGGAGTGTGTAATTTTTCTCTCCCCGCGCCCCGCGGATATTAAACTACGCTGAAAATTGAATGAAGACGGTGCGACGAATGGGGCTGGTCCGCCCTTTTAATTTTCCCCGTACTCAACCTTATATACAGGTGTACGTATCATAATAATAATAATAAAGACGCTGATTCGCGTAAAAATAATTATATGCAATTTGGTAACCTTGCCTATTTACTGCGGATGTATTATAGTCATTTTTTTATTCTTTTTGGCTTCGTCGTGGATTTTTCGTGGCTTTGCTCGTTGCAAACATTGCGCTCGATATTCGTAATCGTCAGGGGTTATAAGATAAACTAATACGATTATTATTTAATGAACGTCGAGCGTTATTGTACGACTGAAATTTGTAAAACTATATATACGCATACGAGGAATAGATAAAGCTATAATACTGATACATAATGATTTGAAGAGGAAAAACAAGTCGATCGTTTTCTTTTCACTATCTTTTATCTTTATCATATACGTTATATATGTGTATCAACAACGTGTTACTTCAATCCTGAACTTTCTATATAAACCTATATATGCCTTCGTATAGATATGCAGATGTAATTTTTTTCTCTCCATCGGCACCGCCTATATATATATATATATATATATATATATATATATATATATATATATATATATATATAGCAACACAGAGATTGTCCGAGAGCGAGAGATTACAGCCATGTCTATATGTATACACGGCTCTATATTATAGCGCACGGCGCAGCGGTGCTGCAACGAAATTCGCTCACGAAAGTAAGTCGTGTCCGGGAGATAATCTTGGCGAGCGCGAACGGGGTGTAAGTAAAGGGTACGAGTGATGTATTTTACGTACACACATGTACACACGCACGCGCGCGCGCGCACACACACACACACACACACACACACACTTACGCGCACATGCATTGCGGGACAATAGTCGCACTGCGTTACACATGCATCGTGAGCCGGTATATATCATATATATAGATATATATATACGTCAATACCAACCGCCGCGACGAATTTTAAAATTAACAGGTTCAACGTATAGTACTGCAATTGCAGAATGTAATCAATTTAATTCGTAATTCGTGCTTTACACCTCCCCGCCATTCACACTACGTAATCAAATGGGATCATTTTATTATCTATACAAGCTCACCCAGTTAAATGAAACTGCCATTCTTATTACCATATTTAATATGTATTGCAACCGTTTTTTTTTTAACTAACTAATTTAACTATATTATATATATATATATATATATATATATATATATATATATATATATATATATACATTTTGTATCCGTTAAACCTTCTCACGGTATGCATACAAGCCCGGGTAATTTTACAACTATACAATATGCAAAGCGAAATAGATCAATCTCCGCAATTTGACGCACGCAACATATTTCGAAGTTGGCAGATATCGATTTTAAGGGAGGTCGTGGGGGGGGAGGTGATAATTCGCCAAATTATCTATATAAAATTGATGCCGTTCGAAAGTGAGAGTATAATATACATGTATATATGTTGCAGATAACTCCGAGCCTCCGACAGTTTTAAGCTTAAAAAACTTTACTGCATTATTATTATTACTATTATTATTATTATTATATATGTCTCCGGAATTTTCAACCCTGGCCCACACTCCTTCTTCGAACTGTCGCGGACCGAGTGCGTTAAAAGAAGACAAGGGGGAGGGGTGAACTTTACTCGCGAATGAAATAGCAGGATAGTGAAAGCGTCGTTTTTATCTTTATGCTTCATTACAGGTATATATAGATAAGAAAGGGAAACGATACTGGATCTCACAGGTCTTATTATACCTAGGACACGAGGCGCCTTTTGTATGATTTAGGATTATAAGATGGCGCACTTTAGGAATTACTGACTTTTTTTATAGATTCTTCAATAGTCGAAGGAGAGAGAGAGAGAGAGAGAGAGAGAGAGAGAGAGAGAGAGAGAGAGAGAGAGAGAGAGAGAGGTGTTATGGGTGTGCCGAGACGCTTTTAAGACTGCGGGGGGTAAAAGGTGAAAATGGCTAAAGTGAAAAGTGCATTATAAAAGTGTATTAAAATTAACGATATATATATATATATATATATATATATATATATATATATATATATAAACGAGGTCTTGAGATGCAAATATTCACGTATTATATATTTTCTCTCGTTTTTTCACCAAGTAATTTTCAGCTTAACTAAAACTTCGTTGTCAAAGTGAGAGAGAGAGAAAGAGGGGGGGGGGCGAAAGATAAAAAGCGCTTATAATTTATACATTAAAAGGTATCTTGTCAGTTTTATGCAAAAACCGATGGTTGATTGGCGCAAACACTGTTTCCCGTAAAGTTGGAAAAAATTAGATCAGCAAAAACAAAAACAACTTTAAACATTGAAAATCATTTATATTTCGTTTATTACGCTTCATTTTTATCCCAGTTCGTCGATCCACTTATAGATTTATTTAACGTATACGTTTTTCATAACCCAAACCAATTAATTATTGCAACTTTTTTATTGCACATCGTTTTCACGATGATAAATACGTGTAAAATCTCATATTATCTTTATGTAAAACCACGCGCCTCTATAAAGTAATTACACCGCATAATTAATATTTATGTTTTCGAACTGTGATAAGGGAAAAAAAAGGGAGAGGAATTCCAACGTCACACTTTCGGCGGTTCTAATCATTACGGCCGGTATTAAATCTTCGGGCGCAAGCCCGCAATCTAAGACAGCGTTTGGTAGAGTTGCATTAATAGGACGCAGTTGTATTAATAGGCAGAGATTGGATTATACGGCATTATCGCTTTTGACCGTTCTTTTCGCAATCTTAATTGAGATTCAGAATGTATCCATAAATAATGTAAGATTAAACTTTTGCCCCTCGCCCCTTGATACGACCACTAATATAACTCGCAGCGAATAATAAAGATGTGGCGTGAAGAAAAAAATAAGAATAACAAATGCTAGATATGTTAAAGTCGGAATTCGTGCGATTTACCGGTTTCCGTATAAATCGCCGTGGATCATCAATTTTCAATTGCCAGCGCGCCCTCTATAAACGATTAATCTCCACCTTGAAAAGTTTTTGAATCAACGCGCGCGTGGATTACTCGCCAAGGCAACCAACGTAACGCGGCGATTCGTTAACTATATATATGCATGTATGGATGTATGTATGTATATAAAGACGCCCGCATTGCAGCGCAAAAATTTCGATCACTTCGCCAATGCCCAACCGCGCAGGCAGCAAAAAGTACTGGCAGTCGCTATTAATATACAATTTATAGATGTAGTATTATCTGCCAATTTGGACACGCATATTGCGGTCTTTTTTTTTTTATTTTTTGATATATTATAGAATTTCGGGTTTACAAATTTTGCGTCGTTTAACCGTTACTTGTAGGATGATGTATTTATGGATTCAGTGCACAAAAGGTAGAAAAGTTAAATGATACGAAAAATCGAAAAATTGATGGTCGTTTAACCATCGGCGAGTAACCGGTCAGTTTTCGAGAATAGAAAAAATAAAAAAAATAAAAAAATTGCCAAAATACACTTTCAGCTGAAAATTGTCGGTACATCGAAAATTCGTGTAAAATTTTGATTTTACGAAATTCTCAGTTTTTACAGTTTCGATCTGCCATTTGAAATTTCCAAAAACAGAAGCTGGCACATGCTCTCGAGGTCATGCCATCTCCCGAGGTCGGGAGAATGACACAAATTTCAAGCTAAACATCGATACGGGGCCGAGGGAGGGGTGAGCTGATTTCGCAGAGAATCTATATTATATATATATATATATATATATATATATATATATATATATATATATATATATATATAAATGAGAAGAAGAAGAAAAGAATCATTTTCGAGCACGACCGAACGAAAAGCCACGAAGTCACCCCGTATACGAAGCTACAATTCATTTCGTACTCCATCTCCACCCCCACCCTCGCAGCTCCTCTCTCTCATTCTTCTTCGCATCATTCTTTCTCTGAGTCAATAGCAGTGCGCGGCGCGCGAGGTGCGCGGGGGTTGGGGGTTGGCGGTGAGAGGGGCTCCGTGTCGTTGCACTATAGGCACCGACTACTTCCTACGTAGACAACCCCTCCTCCCCCCCACCCTTCAATTTCCCCCGACCCGCTCCATCGATATATACCCGTTGAGCTTGCGAAACTCCAAAGCTCGCTGCGCTGCGCTGCGCGCGAGAGCGCCGAGCACGTATATACCAGCCGTACACTCTTACGTAATATACACGTAACGTGCATCTGTACACACACACACATATATGCACATATATATATATATATATATATATATATATGCACTCTGGATATGGTGGAGGTATAGGTGCACGTAGCGCAGCGAGAGCTAGAGGGCGGGTGAGAGGAGCACGGCGAAAGGAAAGACAGACAGACACGGAAGCGCAGAGAGCGCGCGGTCGCGTATATATATATATATATATACACGCGATTCTGAATCCCCGGCAGAGATATCACGGCCGGATCGTTATATAGCGAATCCCTGCCGTGCCATTCTTGCACTCGTATATACATTCGCGTGCGCGCGGGCGCCCACATGCACGCGTCTTTATACGTATACGTTCATGCATACATATATATATATATATATATATATATATATATATATATATATACATATACAGAAGGAGAGAGCGCATGCCGTGGGGAGGCCGTCGTGGCATTCCGTTATCATAGGCTTATCGATCCCCACCCCCCCCTCCTCTCTTCACCCGTGAACCTCGCGGGTGAACCGTGCCAGGCAAAAATCCCAGGGAGCGAGAGAAAGAGAGTTAGTGAGAGACACGCACCTGCGGAGACCGTTGTAACTTTATTATATAGAAAGCGCTCCAGGGGGCCGGGGGAGGGGAGGAGGCGTCGACGGAAGCGTCTAACGATGAGGGACGCGATTTATATGGAACCGCGGGCGCATCGATCGCCCTCCCCCCCACCTCCGGCCTCCCCGCCCCTTCGCCGCGACCTCTGCCGTTGCCATACCGCCGACCGATCCGTCTGTATAATAATCGAGCGTCCATCAATTTCGGCCCGATCGCTGCTGCTGCTGCTGCTGCTGCTGCTGCGTCGCTAGCCCGCGCTCTCCTGTACCTCCTCCCCCGTCCCTCAGCCCTCCGACCCGTTACCGCCCCCACCCCTCCGCTGCATCGCGACGCGCCGATGCGCTTCGAAGTGGATGGCTTTTGTCGTCGGCGATAAGAATGCACGCGTCGTTAATGCGAACAATTGCGACTCTCCACCACACCCCCTCTCCTTCCGGGGAGCGATACGGAGAGTTTATCGCTGGCAGTGTGGATGAGGGGGAGGGGGGGTAGGTTTGATTTGGGAGGGTTGATTAGCCGGGATTGATTCGAAGCTATTTGATCATGCGGTGTATATATATATATATATATATATATATATATATATATATATATATATATAGCGAATATAACGATAAACTTATAAGTTTGAACTTAGATTTGACGACGGCGGAACATTTTGAGCACCCTGTATAAATACATATACGTACAAGCTGCTCTGACTATGCGCAAAAGTTCGTTAACCGCTCGCGGCGCACTGGTTTTCAGCTGGTTTCGGCATAGACGCGACTCCTCTCTATACCGATGTGAATTTCGACCGAGGGCCACTAAAGGTATGCCGATCAATTTTAATTTTCATTCGAAAATAGCCGATGGAATCTCGGGCTTTCGATATAATAATTATAAACCCGCGCGAATTGATTTTACGCTCATCACTCAGCACCACCCTAATTATATGACTAATGATGCTTTTCTATAATTATTAAAATACGCATGTGAATTTTTTTATTCAACGATCTCTATATTAAAATCTTTATGCTAAAAAAAAAGAAAATTAGCAGTTTCAAAGTATAATCACTAGCAGGACTATATCTAATCAGGGTTAATTAACCTCAGAGAGTTAGTAAAGTTTTTTTGGCTTTAACATTTCCAATTGTTTCCAGTTGAAAATTTATAGTATTCAAATATTTTTAATAGTGAGTTGTTGTGTTCATTATTTGATCAACAATTCAGTTTATCCCAATAAGAATTTATAGACAATCTATATCCATATATATATATATTGAAAACACGTATACCCGATTATATACGGACAGGGAAATATCTGGAGCCTAACGCCGGTTTAATAACTACGTAAAGATATTTGTGCTTAAGAAAAGGAGCGAAAAAACCCCGGCTGTTCCGCCATTGTTTCCAAGAAGACTATATAACCTATATACCATAGCAAACTTTAATATTCCCATGAATTGAAAATATAATCAGAATTTCATAGCTATCGGCGCTCGACCGTTCGAGGCGGGAAGGGAAGGGGAGGTCCCCCGCGTTGTTCCGTGATTTTTTTATTTTTTTTTTGTTTTTTTTTTTTTTAATATAGATATAACACTGACCGCTAAGCCGTCTCGATATAAAAATCTGCAAGTAACGAGAAAGAGCGGCCGTTGGAGCGGAAAATTGCGTCCATCGGATATATAAATTCGATGCCAGCAATATATATATATATATATATATATATATATATATATATATATATATATATATAATACTGATATACTTTTACGATTGATCGCAATGAAAGTCCGCGCGGAGAGATTTTCGCCGGTCTGTATTATAATATATAAATGAAGGTTGTGGGCGCAAAACAACGACGGATCATGCTTTTATTGAACTACACAACTTTGTATATAATTGGAAAAGGTATAGTAATAAAACCATATATACGCGAGCTCATTAATATTTTCGCTATACGTTATGTATACATCGCCAGTGTATATATATATATTTATAAACTTCGGAAACTTTTTTGGTCCCTTGCCAATATACACAGAGCGCGCGCGGGAGCACGGGTTTTTTTTATCATCCGTGGCATATATATATATATATATATATATATATATATATATATACACACATATACATGCTGGATGTGAAAAAAGCACGCGCAGTCTAATCGAACGCTAAATAAATCCGTTATCGATCGATATATCGATATTGTTTTTTAATTAAATTCGTTAATGACGTTATATTAGTGCAGCCGAACTGCATATTTATATATATATATATATATATATATATATATATATATATATATATATATACAGAAAAGTAATAGATCGAATGTGTGCGTTGGGAGAGGCATCCTGTTATTTAACGTAGTGCTCGTACACACAGCTGGGGCCGAATTATTTTCTGAATTATCGATGGTTCTTTATTATACATTTTACGCCTCAGCTTAAGCGCGCACGCTCCGCGCATTATATCTCGCAACGTATAATAATAATAATAATAATAATAGTAATAGAAAGCCTCCGTGTTCCGCCAATTTTATAATATATAGCGTGACGCAAGTATAATGGCCATGTACCTGTATTTTTAATTATGCATACACATGAGCTTAATTACATTTTTCGTTCCACTATATATATATATATATATATATATATATATATATATATATATATATATATAGAGAGAGAGAGAGAGAGAGAGAGAGAGAGAAATTATGTTGAATTATTTAAATTTTGATGTATGTATGTATATAGAAAATATTACGTTAGTAGATCCATTGGATGAAATTCATGCATTTCACCGGAAAAAGAATTTGTATCGGGAATAATAGAATTTGAATTTCTTGGCTGCCGAGGCCAGGAGGGAAAGAATTTCAATACCCAATGATGCGTGCTTATACCAGATATATCTATTAAGCCTGTTTGCACTCGGGAAAGGGGGGGGGGATGGGGGCATCCATGCATCTTCGCACCACCGCGAGATTAGATATTTCCTTCCCCGTCGGGAGTGTAAAGTGACGCATCCGATAATATAGTGTCCGACCCTAAAATTTTATGTGCGTGAGCACCTACCTACGTCGGTCGTCCTGGGACTATAGTCTATATATATATATATATATATATATATATATATATATATATATATATAGTCTATATTGTGTAAATCTTGCTATACGGGCACGAATATATATATATATATATATATATATATATATATATATATATATACACACACATAAGAATCAATGAATAAGATAATGGATATCGGTCTGAAATTTTCTCGCGCTAAAAACATTTTTGAAATGTATATTTTAAAGTTTTAAAAGTAATTATTTTTTAGTTTTAGATAATAAATTTGATAGACTGCCATTGCTATACATTTAAACACATGCACACACCAACCTTCTCAGATATTCTAATCAAATGCTTGATGGTTTAAATAAGTATGTACTATTTTTTTACTTCAATCTAGACATTAATTAGAATCTACTAAATCTTCTTCCCGTATTCATTATTTATCAAGTATTTATCGATTATTATTGTTTAATTAAAATATAGAAATACATAGTTATTTTTATGTAAAATTATTAATAGTGCGTATTTGTGTTAACTAAAGAATGGTCCCATAGTTAACGAACTAAACTATAGTATATTATTACCTTTCCGTTGATCTGGTTGAATCCAAGGATATATATATATATATATATATATATATATATATATATATATATATAGGCAAACTTAAAGCACATATGAGCCTGACGCATTATTTCCTGAAAAGCATCGTAAATTTACCCCGCGCGAGAAGCTTTATTACTATAATATTAGCCTCATGTCCCGACTTTGAATGAGCTATACTGGCATATACCTGAGCGTTGGTGCATGGGATTTATACGTATCACGCGAAATTCGTCCCTGTACTACTCGGCACTGCGTCATTTCTATATATTTTACATATAGAACCGAGCCGTCTCTCTCTCTCTCTCTCTCTCTCTCTCTCTCCCCTCTCTCTCTCTCTCGAAAAAATCTCCTCTTGTCATATATATATATATATATATATACTCGTTCGACAGAGCTTTTAATGTCACCGCTATATATGTATATATTAAACGCGTGAGATTGCGATTTTTTCGCGTCGTGCGCTGCAGCCAGCGCCGCGCAAACGAAAATGAAAAAAAGTTTTTATCAATCATATCCTCTTACGCGTGCACGCGAGAGTAAGAGACCCGCGCCGTGGCGAGGGGGGAGTAGGAGGGATATATACGCTACCTCGGAAAATGTCCCCGGCGCTACATCCGTTGTTAAGAGGGGAAAGGCGACGAATAGAGCGCGTGCCGAGCGAAGTGGAAAGAGGGATGAGGCGGTGGGCGAGCGAGGAGGTTGGGGGGGGGGGGTTGGAGATGAGCGAGTTGAAGGGCGCGCGCAAAGTGCAGAGCGCAGCATCAAGGGTTAGGGAAGATTAAAACGGGAGGAGCCGACCGTGCAGCAGCCGCCCCGCGGATCTCCCCCCCCCTCGGCCCACGTCCCCCACCAACCCTCTCTGCGTCGCCAGCGCTGCTAAAAAACGCGCGCGCGCGCTCTACTCCTCTCTTACACCGTCCCTCCCTCCCGGCCGTCGAGCGTGTTTTATGAAACAAAAAAAAAAAAAAAAAAGCCAGGGGGAAAACATCGGCGCGGCCGGGGGACGCGCCGCGCGCACAGTCAGCGAAACGCGGCGGCGACGGCGAGCGATCGTGCGTGTGCGGCGCTTAAAGCGCAAAGAAAAGGAAAAAAAAAAACGAGGACAAAGAGAGAACGCGCGCGGGCGCTGCTGCTGTCATCTCCCGGGAGATCGCTTTATCCGCGTGCGTACACCGCTTCTTGCTCGACGCGCGCCGCTGGAGATTCTTGTGGAACTCGCCGCGGAGGAACGGGCGAGATTCTGAAGCCATTTTACATTATATATATATATATATAGGGCGAGTGGCGGTGAAAGCGCGCCGCCGCCGTCGTTCCCCGATCGCGGGCGCAATTCGTGCGCGAAAACAAAATTTTTGTCCCGGGAGCCCCGACGATGACCGGGCGGTCGTAATGCGCCGCCGCGCTGCGCGCGACGGATTCAGCGGTGTGTGTCGCTTGAAAACCTCGTTTCGCCCCCCCCCACTCCCCGCCCCACCCATCTCCATCATCCTACCGGCGAATAAGTTTTTTCCGTCGAGCTTTGGGCGCCGCCGTCGGTTGTTTTTTTTTTTTTTTTTTCGGTCGTTGCGAGGATCCGCGACGCTCGCTTTCTTCCGACTCTCGACCGGCTGCGCGGGGAATAAAAAGTTTTTTCAGCCTTTCTTACGTCCGTCTGCCTCTTTAGACGTATAGCTATACACGCCGTCCTCGTGGCTAATTGCCGAAGATTCGAAAGAAATTGCGGGGGAATGAGATGCGCAGTCTCGCCTTAGCACGGCGACTTAAAAGGCCCGCGTTAGACACCGGTGTGGATAAAAATATAAGCGGGAAATTCTGACAACGGCGCCTAATCGGCCTTAAGCTTCTTTTCATTCCTTAATTTTCCGCTTCGATTACTCAGTTTTGGAGCCGTCTTATCGACAGGCCTATTTTTCCAGGGAAAGGCTGCAGATCTGGGCGATATTCTCGGCTCGATAAGAGAAAAAAAAAATCACGATCGATCGAAATCTTAGTTTTTATTCGCGAAACGTGCAACGTTTCGAAATACGCGTTCGAGTTCACGCAATTTTTTCCCCCGTAATTCCGAATAAAAGATTTGAAAGTACAACCTTTTTGCGCGGCTGTTTAGAAAAACGTTACGCTACTCCGATTTCTGGCGTTTCAAAAGCTTTTGAACAAAGAGGCATCGAAAAAAAAAACACAATGAAAATCGTGATTTTGCCCTCATTATTCCCGATGTTTCGTATAATTTGCAGAAACTTCTTTTCGTTAAAATGCTGTAAGAATAAGCACAAAAACAATAAATCTATCGCGCTACTTTTTTTACGAATCCAAAGTAAGGATTATATTTTTTGAAACGTTGTTTTCAGAATTGCTGAATAAAAAATAGAATCGAGCTCGTGGAAATTGCGTAACGTTAAAAATTTCACGTGAAAAAAACCACACTTTGTTCATTTTACGATTATTTTGTTTTAAGAATAAACAGAAAAAATCGTTGCAGAACGTTTACTTAGAAATGTGAAAGCAGTGCTCTAATTTTACTGCCGAAAAAAATATCACCCGGGCCCGTGCAAATTAAAAAATCCTGATTAAGCTCCCGTAATTTCGGCTCCGCACTCGTAAAAAATCCAACGATATACAATCCAATGGTATAGATATACTTCTATCTTTTCTACAATGAACAAAAAAAATTAAAAAAAAAAAAAAAAACCAAACGGATACCGCAGTTATTACGCGACCGAGTAATTCACCCATTCAATATGGAATAATTTTTTATCTCCAATCAGGTGTTGCAATAATTTTGTCGACTAGCGTTCGTATAATAATATAAGCAAAGCGAGAGCGTATTATATTCAACGTAACGATGGGTACAGTATTATTTTAGTACAGATATAGGATGAGGAGAGGCACTAACAATAATCAATCGATGAGTATAATTCTGGGAAAGTCGAAGGTTTATACCGTACATATAGATAGAGAGAGAGAGAGAGAGAGAGAGAGAGAGAGAGAGAGAGAGAGAGAGAGAGGCGCCCGCGCCGTTCGACGGCAATCTGTCGAATATATAAAGGCTGTACTATAAGTCGTATAACGTTTTTAATAGCAAATAATAAATCGAGCTTATGGGCGGGGTAGTCCGCCGATATTATATGATCGACTTTATTCAGCGGGGCCCGCTTTGAATACTAAAATATTATAAACTGTATTATACAAAGTACAATGAGTCGCAAAAAAAAAACCGGGAGGATTTTTGAATTCGCACGAGTGCCCTATACGTTTACGGTATCAGGCGATTCATCATATATATATAATTCAAGTCCGCGATGACATTTATCGAGCATCAAAAGTGAGCGCGTTTTCAAAAAGAAACACGAGCTTTTCCCCGCGACCATTACACCCACACCCACACATACATAGGTATTCGAGAATCGGGATAATAACTTTCCGAATGATAGCGCGAATATAAAAAAAAATAGTTATTTAAAAAGAGTTTGGATAAGGCTATTTATATAGAGGGTCGCATTAAAAGATATATCGTAGATACGGCAGTGCCATCTGCGTGACCATAGTAAAATTGAACATTTTTGAATTTAAAATGCATATATCCCGTATTATAGATATTTATATACCAATCGTAAAGGATACTTCGATTAATTTCTTACTTTTATCGGATCTATAAATGAAAGGATCCATATATAGACGTATATTTGATTCGTCGTTTCTGTATAAGGTCGAGTTCAATTTCGTTAACAAAAAAAAGCTGTATTCGCGTGTATAAAATCATACATATGAAATGATTCCGTATAAGCGACGATAAGCTATGTAAAGTTACGGCAGAATCACTTTATAAAAACATCAATTTTTACACGAAAAAAAAAACATATGTAAACCCAGCATGCTACTTGGTAAGTATAATGCACATTTATTTAAGAACCAATAAGATTTAATTAGAGCTGTGCCTTAGGTTTTTGCAAGAACGTGTTAAATATATATATATAAGAATTATAATGCTTTTTTATTAGACTCTGTATACATATTTTTGTTAATTTTTTTTACGATATGTAAATTTGTTGATAACATTACTGAAAGTTATAGCTATGTGTTTCTTTTAAAGTCGTTATTATTGTATTCATATAAGCTTAATTTATTTCTTTCATTATTCACACTAACCAATGAACGTTATTTATCTTTTTTTGTGAAATTGATTTGTAATCACATTTCTTTTCGCTCATAGACTCCCCTCCCCCCCAAATGATAGAAATCTACACAAGGACATTCATTTACTATTATAGCGTATTTAGCGACCATTTTTTAAAATTAACATTTATATATATATATATATATATATATATATATAAGTCAACGGAAAATTCTGTTGAACCATGTAAAATTAATACGGAGGATTCTATTATTATTTTTTAGCTACGACGAAAAGTTCAAGCGGAGATAAAACATTTTTTTCTTTAAACGTCTGAATTATTATAAATCAGTCGAAACGAAGACAACGCTATGAAATGTTTCAATACACATAGAATTTTATTATAATAAGAAAAACTGATTACGATTAAGTTAATCGCTTAAATAATTTTTTCCCGCATCTATATATATAGCAATGGTTCAAGTGCGCTGCCTTATGAGAAAATATCTCATACACGAGAAATATATAAAAAGGATCAAGAGGCGCGGGAAGCATTATAGAAAAGTATAAGGAAGATAGACCGAAAAATGGTAGAAACAGATATTGGGTTTATGGGTAAGGAAAGGGAAAAGAACGAGCACCGAGGGCCCGCCCCACTCCCGCCCCCCCCACGAAAGAGCCGGGGGGCGTAAAAAGGAAGGATGAACTGTATATATATGTATGTATACGAAAGAGAAATGGAGTCGGAAATGGTCTCAAGGGTGCGCGAGAGTGACGCCGCGCCGGTGCAGCAGGGCCAACGGATTCTTCGAGCCATTCTACCGGAAGAACTTTAATCAAAGCGTGCGCGCATTGGGAGCACGATTTATATGTGTATGTGTGTGTATGTGTGTGTAGAGAAAAAGAAAGAGGTAGCGAGAGCGAGAACAAGAAAGAGAGAGAGAAAGAGAAAGAGATGGAAAGCAACGCAAAGAGACCTACTTTTAGTCCATTTCGAGCCTTTTACGCATTAGTTCCGAACCCCTCTCCCACCCCATCGTTTCATTTTCTTCTCCCATTTCTTTTTCTTTTTCTCTATACGTGTGTATGGTGTGTGTGTGTATGTGTCTGCACTCTTTATAGCCCCGCCGCGAAATTATGGCTGCCCCGATGATTAAAGTTCCTTTGCATGCGGCGCCGTCGCGCGTCCGCAACAATGATTAATTCCTACGTCACGCGCATCAACGATTTGCATCTTGGTAACACAGCAATTATACACGTGGAGTTTGTAAATAACGTATACATACATACATACCTGTGTGCATATATACTAGAGAGAGAGAGAGAGAGAGAGAGAGAGAGAGAAAGAGAGTTTCAAGGAAAGCGAGAGTATATATATATGGTATATTGAGGGATTTTAATCTAAGAACTGCCGACGCGCACGATCAAGTTCCAATGCGAGCTGATTGCACTTTTAAATAACAGTGTAAGGTCGAAACATAGGCCGAGGAAAAGTTTAGAATTCCCGCAGCGATGCGCGATTTCACGAAAGCGCGCTGCGGTTATTTCACGTGCTAGCGCTTGCTCTGATTCAATATGTTGTATACTGTCGAGGGAAGTATCGTATTTAGTTTTTATCAATTATATCGTTATCAATTTTTATTACGAAAACCAAAGTTTTTAAGTAATTCATTCTGATAATAAGATAATAGTATATATTTTGTTCGAATTGGGAAGGAAATCTAGCCGGACATTGGTTTAGACATATACATGTAATATTATATCATAAGCATTTTTTATTGATTCAGAAATGGATTTTACGGACTTTTGTATTCTAAGCAAACGTCATCGGAATTCGAGTATGATAAAAAAATAATCTACGATATTTTTATAGATTAATTTACCAATGCACTAAAGCGCCGATATTTGTGTATACGAAATTAAAAAAAAAAAAAAAGAGTATAAAGAACCGGCGAAAATTCGATTTGGGTCATCCATCCTGAAAGGTCGGGGGGGGGGGATAGAGAGGGGGCTCGAGCGTAATTGAAAATCACGGGCGAATTTATCTCGAAATCCCGTGGCAATCTCCAACCGCGTAATTTCAGCGTCGCGCGCCCCGGGTATACGCGCTTTAGTGGTGGTCGATCGTATTTGCACGGCGGGCGGCGCGGCGCGGCGCGTGGAAAAGCCGTCCCTGTTTAATCGAGTAAAAAGAGAAGAGCGAGCAGGAGGAGAAGAGAGACAGAGAGAGAGAGAGAGAGAGAGAGAGAGAGAGAGAGAGAGAGAGAGAGAGAGATGAGGAAAGAGGCGAAGAAGGCAAGAGGTAGGCGATACGCGAATTATACGAGTCGGAGACGAACCCCCCCTTTTTTTTTAAAACATCGGTTATCCCATCGGGAATCGTTATAGAGTTTCCGGTTCAGGAGTATACTGTATACATCTAAATCGCTTATAAACCGGAGGGTTATTAATGACAATTTCCGGTTCGTTATCGTCCACGTGCGTCTAAGATATGGACTCTTCTTTGTAATAATTAGGATTCTCGTGAATTAAAGGATGGGAGTAAAGATCCGCTGTTCATTCGCTCTTCGTATATGTAAGAAGAGGTAAGATGGAAATGAAACTACTTATTGAAAACCAAAAAAAAAAAAAAAACAAAAAAAAAAATGGTAACGAGGCATGTGTATTCGATTTTGTTGAAAAATCGAAATAATCATCCTTGTTGCGGGGTTGACAAGCCGTTTAAGTTAAGAATTTGGTTTCACTAGGAATTAGGGTGGTTTCACCCTTCAATTTTTGGATGCTTTTTCATCAACGCTCACTTATGATGGCACGTTTTCCGCGCGATCTAGAACATCTTTATATTTGTCTGATAGCGATTTTCAAAGCACTGTATCTATAATTTTGCGTATGATTTCACCCCTTGTCCTCGTAGTCATTGAGGATTCGTATGCATAATCTGTTCAATTTGAGTTCATCGTGAAAATGTATAAATATTGTAATGCTCATTCGATATAAATGTTGAACGACAGTAAATTCAACGTTCATTGATAATTTATGAATTATTTACTTTCTTAAATAAATTCGAAAAACCAACGCTCATCCAAATTTTCGTCACTAATAATTAGATACCAAATGCAAGCTCGTATAGGTTTTTTTCCCTAACATCTCCGCGAATCTACGATTGAAGGTCAGGAGACGAACGCTCCCCGCTTTTTTCCCCGATTATCCTCGCGTTTTTATCCCAGAGAAAGTACAAAGGGAAGAAAAAATTCCGAATACGATCGAACGGCAGTCCCCAGCGCAATTATACTAAAACTTTATATATCGCGATAGACAACGCGCCGTTCGCGGGGGGGGGGAGGACTGGGAGAGGCTAGTGGGTACAAATTTAACCGGCGCGCGTAAACGTGGTCCCATAAAAGATCCCCTCATCCCCCCCTCCCGTCGACCCACCACCGTCCCCCAGGTGACACACGAGCTCATTTACCGCGTGACCCAGCAGTTATGTGAATTGCCAACGGCCCCTCCCCCTCCCTCCCCCTCCGCGCCGCTATCCCCCGCGGGTTTCTGTGAGTGTGTGTGTGTGTGTGTGTGTGTGTGTGTACCCGCGCAATCGCAGCCGGGATATCTCGTCTCATAAATGAATTTCTGACTCCCGCGCCGCCGCGGTCGCGCTGTACATTTGCGACCGCAAAGTATTATACATAAAGGAGTAGATGCAGTCGCGCGCACATATATATATATATAATATATACACACGAACCTGCGTCGCGCCCGTAGTCCGTTTCAGATATGGTCAAATTGTACTTTATCTTTTTGGCTCACATGTGTGCATGCGAATACATTTGCGGAGTACGTTTTCATTCCAGCCCTCCATAATCTATTATTTCGCCATTGTACTTTGTAGATTATATTATTCTGTATATCTAAATTAATTCTGTGAGAAATATATATTAGACATATACTTAATACAGATTTATAATCTGCAGGGATTACTTTCACAGAGACACATTAAGTAAATCAAGCTTTCCGGATGCAACTCGTATATATTATTTAATTACCTTCCCCACGATCCACTCGATTCTCAATTATATATTTACTCGTAACCATTCCAAATTGAGTCATACACGAGTTTTGCGATTTAATTTACCGTTGAACGAAATGGACGGAAATCAACAATTAAACGAATCGTATAGAAATATATATATATATAAATAATGACCCGCGGAGAAACAAATCGCCAGTTCAAAACTCTCGGGACGGCTCGTCTTTAAAGATGATCGACGCATCCTGTTGTACAGGTGTGCATTTTCCAACAAATGTACCACTCGCTGGTATATCCATACATATAGTTATATGTAGGTGCAGAAACCCGCCCGCGGGCACGCAAAGCGCATGCACGGCTCAATTTTACTTAAGGCTAAATTAGCGATACAATCTCGGTAGAATAAATATATGTGTGTGTGTATATATATATATATATATATATATATATATATATATATATATATACGACATGCCGAGAGACACGATAAGATTCGCAATACGGATAAAAGCGTGATAATTTACGTTTATTAATTTTCGCCAAATATCCAGCCTGGCTTTATTCGGATTTATCGGAAACGTGCCATTGAATTTGGATAAAATGCTCTGTAAATATATATATACTTTCTCGCCAAATTCGATCGTTCGAATATATAACGCCGTCGCATCGTGCTGTCGAGTACGTCGCGAGAGCGATAATAATTAATATCGCAGCCACTCCCTGGACTATATTTCCCTTTCCCAAAAAGATAACGAGCAATTATTATTTTAACGCAATTAAATAAGATTTTGTGTGGTGTTTATTTGTCTGCGTGCGTACGTGTGTGCGCGTGTGCGTGTGTGTGTGTGTGTCCATATAAATGTCCTAGTTGAGCGAAAGACCGTATTGATTTGTTTGAAGGGCGGGCAGGAGGGGTAGAAGAGTCAATGAAACATCGAATCTAAATGTATTATATATGCTCATTTATATATGCCACACGGCATAGAGAGCATAGAGCTGCAGAGGTTTAATTATCTGGAAGGATGTTGTTAGACCTATATCTATATGTACGTCTAACAAAAGTGTATATGCTTTCCTATCATGCGACTACGATCTGTCTAAAATTAACCTACTGAGGTTATGGATTGTTTTGTTATTTATATGTAGCAATTGATACATATATGGCAGTGCGGTGCACTCGCGTATTATGTAAATATATATATATACTCGATGTACATAAGAACGACAAAAATACGTGAACAATTTCTATTACGATACTATATATATATAAGATGTATTATACAATAGAGAACTAAATGTATACGAGTGTGACCTATTTTAGTGAGGTAATAAAGGATATAACAGATTTATATACGTTTTAATACAGTGTGTCTATACATAATGTAAATAATTGTGGGCTATTCAATACCAATTGTCTAAAGGTATAATTATTTCAAATATGAATATATCTATACGGCCTATGTATATCCTATTACAATAAATCAGGTAATTACACTAAATAAAATGTATAATGCACGAATTTATATATATACGTATACGAGTGAACTTTTCAATAATGCAAATGTATCTCGTCAACTATTATTATGGTATATATATAGATATGTAAGAATAAACAAAAGTTTCTAAATATAGTAAATAAATAAATTCTAATTCTAGGTGCTATAATAAAGGACTCATTGCTCTTTTGTACGATATTGAAAAATATAGAATAATAATAATAAAAATAGTAATATATATTAAACTATATAATATACTGATGGCAAATATACGTACAAATTGCGCACAAATCATCTCCGATTCTGCGCTCGTATATAGAACAATGAGAGAAGCCGTCAATGTATGCGTATATACGCCCATATAGCAGCACGGGACAAGAGAAGAGAGACTTTAAGACTCCGATCAGCTGATACACACATACGTATATATACATATATATATATATATATATATATATATATATATATATATATATATATAATAAAGTACGAAAGGCCGTTTTCGCGACAGCTCGAGGACGAGGCATTGAGAGTGGGGGAGGTGGGTAAGAAAGAGAAGGAATACATCAAGTTCGCTACGGTGCCTGCCTCCCCTCCCGCCTTTCTCACTGCCTCGTGCTGTCGGGAAAAGCGCACTCTATATATATATATACATATGATATGGGTATATATACATATGTATGTATGTGAATGTATGACAAAACTACTCACCAATTCTCTATCACGCCGACGTTGGCGAAGTTGGGCGGGAAGCTCGCCGCCGCCATCTCCGACGCCCCGTGCGACGGACGTTCGCCGATCTCAAGTCACTATATATAAGTGGGACAGAGAAGAGAGACAGTTATGAGACTCGCCTTTTATATTTATGTCTTCTAATTATAGTCTTACATCTCATTACTCTATATCATATAGTACAATGGAAAATTCAACGTTCATTTTATTAAATATAGGTATATATTTTAATGAATCTGCCGTGGGTCATAAGGTAAAATCCTGGTTCCCGGATGAGTTTCGTGGACACACGCAAATGTGTCTGCTAGCTATGCGGAAATTGCAATAAAACTGGTAGACGCAAGGGTTTTTTATATTTTTTAACATAATTTATAGATCAAAGACCCGAAACATACGCAGCTCGGGCATTTTTCCACGTCCGCAGTTTTCGATATACTTATATGAACTCGTTCGAGCATTAAAGTCAATCCGTACATAATTCAAATCGAAGCAAAGTACCTTCAATAATAAATCAAGTACAGAAAATACCCTCACGCGTAGGAATTCAAAGTAACGAAAAGGCAGATCGTCTGGCTAAACCAAATTCCCACTCATATTCTTTTCAATGGATTTTCAAGAAACTTGAAAAAACAAAATCATTTAAAAACACAAATGTATGTGACTTCTTGAAATGGGGACCAGGGACCTCGGAAGGTAAAGTATATTTTGATAACTTTTATAAAGCCTCGTCTAGATCCTGATTATGTACAAGATAATCGTAAACTTCTATCGACCATTAATACATATAGAACTTAAAATAATCGCAGTCTGCGTGGTTTTTTGTACCGAATGAACATTGTTAGCGAACCTAGTTATGAATGTGTCGACGAAAAACATGACCTACACCGTAGTATCTGGGCTTGTCCTCTACATAGAAAAGAACGAAAATGTCTTTTAGAAATATTATTAATTCTAAAAAATCGTATTCCCTGTCCATGCAACTATACTTTTTTCAGATCCCAATATTACTGTATGCGATAAAATAATAGTCTTTTTCAAAACAGTGTAATGTAAACCTATAATTATCAAAGCTCAACCGTATGACTCAAATTAAATTGTATCTACGAAAATAAACAGCTAGAGGAATTGTTAATCATTAAAAATATTATGTATGATAACAGTATACTTATTAATCAAGCGAATAAATATAAATAAGAGATTTTAAAGCTTTCAATAAAAAAAAAAATTCTAATGGTCTGGAGAACGAAGAATGAAACGGAGTTATGAGATATAATTTTAATAGTAACGTTTTAAGCACTTTCTTAAAAAGACATTTAAGCTCGAATAGTACGTGTTAGTGGCACTGAATGTAATAGAAAACTCATCTTTATGTTTTAAAGATTTTACACTAGACTTTAAAGATATTTAACGCACGTAATTTTATTGAATATTATATCAAATAATTGATATATAATTTGTTAACACTATATTCGTGTAATAATTCTTCCTTATTGCAGTGAATTACCTTTTCGACATTTTAATATAAATTAATGGCACACTTAAACTTATTATATCAAGTTTTGAATTTGCAACAGTTCCGACTACGTCGGAATGTCGTGTACAAAATGCACAATGTGTAAGATTGCAGTAGAAATATTGATAGTTTTACTACGAAAGTTCAATTGATATCTGATTTTTGTTTGTCGCCTTTTTTGTGTCACACATGTAGTATGCAGCAAAATATAATATTGTCTGAAAATCATAGCAATAATTTGATTAAGAATGAAAAATTTCCTGCTGCGCCAAGTCACCTTTAACCGCTAAATTACGGTCATATGACGGATCATATCCGTCATCACTACGGATTACTTGTCAGGAGCTACGAATATATCTATATGCGGAGAAAGTTCACCACCGACGTCAGACGTCATCAACGCCTTATACACGTGACCTCGGTTCAAATCATGGCCTTATTTCTACGAAATATCGATATTTAATGTAAACGCAAATAAATACTTTATAAATGTCGAAAAACGAGCTTTGTTAATACTTTGGTCTAAGCTAGTGAAATATAATTAAAAATATGTTTTTGCTTGACTAAGGTCAGTTCCTAATTAGGCTTTCGCGCACAATGAATGAAAAGGTAAGTACGGATTTTTCATTAGAAATTTTTTCATTAGAAAAAAGTAAAGAATTTTCATTAACAAAAATAATTATCACCCATTGCTGTACAGTGCTCCTAAAATATATATTTTGTGAACTAACGATGATTAAGAACTAACAAACTGTACTTCGATTCATGTTTTTAATTAGCTTTATAATTAAAATTCTGCATTTATGTAATTAAAAAGCGTGCTTTTGTTGTCCTTTTTTATCCATTTACAATTTTAGTGCACTGATTTTTATCACGAATTTTCGTTATTGACATTAAAAACAGAGAACGTAGTTCGACCTGTTGGTAATAATTTCGGTCATTGAAAAGGGAATATTTTGATTAATTAGGGAATAGTATGAAAAAAGTGACAGTTATAAGAGTTAATACTTTTCAAGAGTTATAATTGGGACTGAGACAATTTGGGTATATAAATATACGACGATTATCTTATTTATTATTATCAAAATCAATGTTTCGAATATTTAGTTTTGCTAATTATTGATGATTAAACTTTGCTAATTATTGATGAATTTTACGATACATTATCATGGCACGGAATAATGGCTTGCCTGACTTACAATATTTTACTTCATTAAAACAAGGAATTTCACTTAACATATTTCTGTGAGCGTGAAATAGAAAACTTTGATGAAAATATTCAGAGTATGGCTGAAAAATTCAGAAAATTTGTAGAAATTAAAATATATAACAATCTCCGCTGCGGAGCTTTTCTTAAATAATGCCATGCAATTAAATACTGGAACACTGGCGGAAGAACGATGATGTTTTAGATTATCTGATTTTAGTCGCTTGTTTTGATTCGGTGTTCATATAACCGATGTACATTAATTAGCCTTTTTTACATTTTGCTCTAACCCACATTCGTGCATGATTTTAATTATGTAAAGAGAATGCGAAACGAAAAAAAAATTTTTTTGATAACAAGGTATATATAAGCCATTTTAATAAGGTAAATAAGAAACTAAGGCTTTAGAATAGGAGGAAACTTTCGACCCTTAAGACCTTGTTCGGATATTTCAGATTTAATATACTAATAGAGTTTGATAATATTTCAAAGGAGGCCACTCATCGTAAAGTTATTAAATTACCTGATCTACCTTCATTAGACCATGTTAGAATCGTCTTCGTCATTCCCTTAAAAATTGCGATAACAGCAAATAGTACACTATGTCGATAAAATAATAATTTCAAATAAACTTTTTTATGTATTTGATTTTCGCGACAAAAGAATTTGTGTAATTTTCTAGAATAGAAGGAAAGTTTATACGAGTAAAATCTATAGTGATATACCAACGAACAATTTTTTACTTTGCCCTGCAGTTGTTATTTTACGGTATTTGTTCTCTTTTCGTATTATGCAAAAAGTCGTGCTTTCAAGAACGCACCAATATTTAAACAAAACAAACGGAATCCGATGTTTCATTAAGGAGTGGGATTTTTTTATTTTTGTTTTTTTCTTCTTTATAAAATTTTATGGCACATAATCGTTCGATTCTGCACGCAAGTGCAATGAAGTTTTTAAAGGCTTTTGAAATATTTTATACCTAATTGCCGGGTGAGGCTGGATAGAATTTTCAATGGTGGGTGAAAAAAAAAAGAGAAGAAAAAAAAAGAAAAATTAACGAGTGGCACTGTGATTGAGCTGTCCAGACAATGGTTTTTCCAGTTTCCAACCTCACTTTAAATGACCATTTTCCGTTTTACAACCGCTATCTCGCGTCCATTGTTCCTCGGCCCTCGTTCGCACCGCCACGATCGAAATTCCATCTGGATTTTTAATTTTACCCATATAATTATAGAAATTTCGTCGTAAAAATCAGAATTCTCCTCATCAAAAGGACGGACGCGATGATTTTTAAAAAGAAAAATCCATTTCTGAAATACTCTCGATATTTATTTTTATCTCGTGGTAAAGAGCCGTAACGTTTAAAGTGCTGCCGCGAAACAGGCGTTAAAAAAAAAAAATAAATAAAGGAAAAACCAAAGCGTTGCAAAAGTTTTACGCAGTGCGATAAAGCGGGATTTGAACGTTTGCGATAGAGTTTGCAACGACTGTTAAAACTATCCAACGCTGCTGCTTTTCCCTCGGGCTCTCCTAAGTGCTACCAAATGATGTAAATATATATTTGAAACGGCGGCTGGGTGCGGGGGAGGGGTATGAAAGGACTTTAACGATTCTAGCACTGTATATGTTTGCGGAATCAGGAACAAGAATTGAGATAAAATCTGCGAGATATATATATATATATATATATATATATATATATACACACACACACACACACACACACACGCTTGTAACTAGGTGTAAGGAAATTTGTAGGACGTAAAGGGCAACACCAACCGAGGCTGTGCGACGGGAGAAGAAAAAGAAAAAAGAAGATGACGGGGCATTATCGACTATTACGGAAAAGCAGAGAAGATAATAATTCTTTCCTTCGTCGTTTCGAAAAAGGAGGGTGTTGGGTGGGGATGGGGGGAGACCGAAAGAGTTGAAAAAAAAAAGAAGAATTCCTCCACCTTTTCAATCCTCTTTTATTCACTCAACACTCCCATTCTTCGACTACCTCCCAACCTCTCTCGCCCTCTTGGCTCGCCCCCTTTTTTTCCCTCTTATATTCCCACCCACGGTCTGTCTCTCTCGTCTCTCAGGCTGCGCTGAACCGTGCGCGCTTCGACGGCTTCGCGCTATACTATATATATAGCGAAGATTTTTTCCTATATTGAGCGGTAAAAACGAGGCCATCGAAAAAACGTGCCCGTGGTTAAGGTGGAGACGTACAGTTTTGCATATATATATAGATATATATATATATATATACCCGCATACAGACCTCCGACACACACAGATATATATATACATATATAGACGCATGCACAGATATGTGCTCCGTGCACTAGGCAAAAGTACTAATATATCATTTTATTCACACACAGTCCGCCTCATTTTTCACGCGCGCGCACACATGCGCACGTGTACAAACAGGTGGACTCGCTCGGTGAGAAGGTGGGCTCAGGAAGTGGCGACCATAGAGAGCGGGATGGAGAGACATACACACCTCGGCGCCTCCGTGCCATTATATACGTTTTGCATTATAATAGTCGGACGAGCGAGAACGCCTTAACTTCCGCTCTCTCTCTCGTCCCCGGCCCCCCTCACCCCCTCGCATCATCCCTCTTCTCTCTTCGATCTTTTTCCTTTCTCCCTCTGTCTGTCACTCTCTATCCACACTAGGTATCTTAGCCGTAGCATCTTTTAACCCCTCCCGCCCCACCTCCTCATTACAATCTTTTGGCATTTCGCTTTTCTTTCTTCTTTCTCTTTTTCTTCAGCCCCACTCGCCTGTTTGGCGCATATATTATCGGTAATGAACGATCCATTGTACCGTGGAGTCTGGTCGGTCGGTAGGCCGCGCGTCCCGAGCTTTGAGATTCTCGTGCGAGGCTCGCGCGCAAGAGGGGCGCGATACGGGAAATGCGGAAGAGGGGGGAGGGGGCAGACGGCGCGGAAAAAAAGCCAGATAGGGAAAATAAGACTGAAAGCGGGGGGGGGGTAGGGAAGGGTAGAGGGGCGAGAGGGGGAGATAGAGAGAGAGAGACGTCAAAGAATGAGCCATGAAAACGGCACTCGTTAATGGAGACTTCTCTTTTTCTCGTTCACTTTCTCATACTGTCTCTTTTTTTCTCTCTATCTATATATCTCTCACTCACCGCGTCCGCTCTTTAGCTTCTTCAAAGTCGAGCGCTGCGCGTTATTTTCTTCTTGCTGCATCCTTGCGCGAGCCCCCGACAATCTCTCTCTCTTCTCTCTCTCTCTCTCCGGCCTTTTTTTTTTGTTTTCGAGTTCTTCCCATTCATTCTACTTTTCAGGGAAACTTGGATATTTTTTTCTCTCTCGAGAGATAGTCAGCATAGGATAAGTTCCCATTAATGATTATTTGTTTCCACGAGCTGAGTATTTTTCAAATCAGCTTACGAAAGAATTTGTGCTTGTTTGTCTCATAGATTAATACACTGACTACTTTTTTTTTTTTTAATATTGATATGATTCATCGGAATCTTAGTTAATGTTTTTTAATATTCTTCGTTTTTTCAAATAGAAACACTTATTTCAATTTCTCATTACTGATATATCTTTGCTTCATATATATAATATTTTTTTATATTATTTTATAGGAGGCATTGTTTAATCGATAATTCGTTTCTTGCAGCGCACGTATAATTTTTTTAAACGTAAGCATCCGTTTAATGAACGTAGAATTTAAAAAAAAAGAAGAAAATAATGTAAATAAAATAGTAAAAAAGTAAAGTATGCTAAAAGCATTTTTGTCAGCATATACCCTGGTTATTTACTTCAGGATGAATAAAAAAAGTACTTTAAATAAAGCTTATAAAACTCTGATAAACAAAAATCGCATAAAATATTCTATATCTAATCAAAAAGCCTATGACCCGATAAATTCAGACGTAAAAAGTGTTTTTAATAGTTTTTTGAAAGATTTTTTCTGATTTTTAATATATAATTGTATGCTACGTCGTAACTACTATATTTAAGCAAAATAACTATAATCAAAGCAAAAATAAATGTGTATAAAGGTGTGATTTTGCAAAAATCGTATATATTTCCAATTCAAAAGGTTTAAAATTCCTAGTCTATTTAAGTCCAATCGATTGTGTTTCTTTTTTCGAATGATATATATATATGTGTGTGTGTGTGTGTGTGTGTGTGTGTGTGTGTGTGTGTGTGTGTGTGTGTGTGTGTGTGTGTGTGTGTGTGTGTGTGTGTGTGTGTGTTATATAATACATAAATACGAACAACTCCCCGGCATTTCTATACAATTTTCGTCTTTTTAAAGCGACCGAGCTCTATTTCTGCCCTGTTGCGCCGCGCGCCGCTGCACCCGCTTCCTTAGGGCATCGACCTCTTTCGCCACCTTTTCTTCGTCTCTCTCTCTCTCTCTCTCTCTCTCTCTCTCTCTCTCTCTCTTCTTTTTTCGCATCGATCTTTCCACTCCCCTACCCACCACTCCCTCACCCTTTCTACCGTTCTTATTATCCGAAAAAATTCGTACTCTCGCCGTACGTGCGTGTATGTGTGCGCGCGCGTGCGCCTGCGCGCGGCGAACAAAAAATAGGAATTACTGATTAAAAATTCCAGCGGAACATTAAAGAGCTTTCCATTATGGGCTTTCAACCCCCTGCCCCTTCTCTTCCTTCCCCCTTCCACGGACACGTATATGTATATAGTTGAGGCTTTAAAAAAAAAAAAAAAAAAAATTACACTCCTTGTCCGCCCACGCGCGAGGAGATTGAAGGTAATTTGCACGCGTGCGCACGTGACGTGCACACTGCGTAGCGGTGCCTGTCTCTCTCGCTCTCTGTGTATGATTGTGTACGTGTATGCGTGCATGCCTCTTCCTGTGCCGACTGTCTCTTATCCGGGCCAAGCGGCGTGGGCTGCCTGCGAGTCCTCTTACGCGAGATGCGCGCGCGGGGCCCGCGCACATTATAAATCTATATATACTTTCTAATCGTCAGTTTTGTCGAAGCTATATATATATATGTGTGTACACCTATAACACGTATAATCCTTGTGCCTACGCGCGCTCGATCCACGCTGCGGCGAGAGACGCTCGTTTTAATTAAAATTATCGGTGGATATATATATATATATATATATATATATAATATTTTCACGGGGAAACAATGGAAATTGCAGATGCTATACTTTACCGGTTCAGGCGTGTATATATATTCTTCATGTTGAGATTTATAGCGTGCTTGACAGAAGTTTGCTTTTAATTATACTGAATGTATTTTGTGCTATTGGAGCTGCATATATATATATATATATATATATATACAGTTGCTATAAGAAGGAGTATGTATAAAAAACATTAACTATAAGACGGGGCAGGAGGAGGGGTGGATTTTTTTATGCATTTGGATAAATCGAATGGTGAATATTCGGGTGAGGTTTAATATCCGGGAGATAAATTTAGCTGCGGGTCAACGATTCATAGATCGAGTCGCTGCTCCGCTGAAATATCATTCGCTGTACACAAGCCGCTCTGAAATTCCCGATAGAACAAAGATTTTAAAACTCGTCTCGTTCATACAGAATGGTAGTTGATATTCCGCACTTTTTCACTCCGGTATTCCGAAAAATTCTGTTCTATATATATATATATATATATATATATATATATATATATATATATATTAGTTGTAATATCGAATATATAAGACTTGTAATTTGTTTTTTTTTCTATAGCTAAGCAAGTACCAAAAATAGACGTATTATGTTTTAACTATATATGTATTTACGAAGATCGTTACCTTCGACACTCTCCCTCTCTCTACCCATCTCTTTCGATCCTATACACCATCGCAAAAGTTTTTCGAGCGTAAACGAATCTTTTGCTCGAACTAAATTGGGTGCGAGAGCAAAGAGGGTCGAGTTTATAATAAAAAAAAAAGCCGCGACATCGCACGAGTCTCACGACCCACTCTCTCTCTCTCTTTCTCTCTGCATCAAATATTTTCCAACGATTCAAAGCCACAACAAAGGAACTTGTGGCTCTTTGAAAAATTTCCAAACAACAACCGGAATCTCCCTACACTGTGGAAGTCAATATTGAAGGACAGAGAAAGAGAGAGAGAGAGCGAGAGAAATCCTTTATTCGTCCATATATAAGCGACTAAAGGATAGAATTTAAATTTGCCATTTGCAAACATAGAGGATAAGTAAAAAGATATAAATATATGCCACAGTCAAATGTAAAAGCAAGTCCCATATCAATATCACACATAAAATATGCGTATTGTATGCCATTTCCATTGAAATGTTCGAGGTTAATTAATAGACATAAAATTATAAACCAGGTTAAAATTATTTATCGATAGTGAAATAAGAATATATAGTTACACTAATAGAATCTGTGAACGGATGAGCAAAAGCAAAAGAGGAACTCTTTATAAAGTATTGAGAAAGTTAACTAATGGTGAAAGAGAAGAGAGACAGAAGAGAGAGAGAGTGAGAGATCCCAAATTGGTGAAAGAGGCATAGCTGGCAGCCTCTCTGCCATCCCGATGTTCATCATGCGATAATAATTATATGATATATATATATATATATATATATATATATATATATACACCGAAACGACCCTTTTTGCCGAAGCCTCCCTCCAAAGTGCCCCCCCCCTCTCCGACCCCACAGATCCCCCTACCGATTTTTAGCACTCGCCGCCACTGCCACCTTCCGTCGTGCTTCGGGGCTCATTAAGCGAAGGGCGGCCAGGCCGAGCCTCCAGTATATACGACGGCATAACGATGTCGCGATTGAATTTAGAGTGTATATACACACACACACACACACATATATGTATATAACTATATATACGCGAGGGGCACACCGTCGGCCTCCGTGGGTAGCAGCGCGGGCTGCTGCCGCTGCCGCTGCCGCCGCCGCCAACCTTCGCCGCCCCGGCTAATTAGCATCTCGGCGAGAATCGAGACAGATCGATCGGCGCGACGTGCTGCTCCCGCCGCCGCGACGGGTTGCGCTTCGCGGCGCGCGGGGCAATCGATGAGGTATATACGGGCGAGATGGGGCCGGGACGGGGAGATGGAGAGAGAGAGAGAGAGAGAGAGAGAGAGAGCCGGAATCCCGTCGCCGAGGTCGAGGCGCGAGCGTCGAATAATTACTTTTTTCGCTCACCCCGCCGCGTCGCGCGAGGAGGCGTGATTGACTAAATATTTAGTCGGGCCGTTAACGGACGGCTCGTTTGGCCGTATCGCCGCGAGCGGAGCGAGAGTGACGGGGCGCGCGCTGACAAGAGCCGCGAGCCTTGCGGGCGCAATTGATTATTATCGAAGTCGCGCTTTTTGACGTACGTACGTATAAATATAGATTTTTCCCGAGCGTCCAAGGCTTCGTTCGTTCTTTGTGCACGCGCGGCAAGTAACTTTAACGGTTAATTACGATCGCGGTTGCGAGGAAGAAAAATTCTTCGTAAATAATTGTACAGTTCGTGCTTAGCCAAGTTGATCAGGTGCTGTAAAAAAAGTTGCCACATTTCTAAGACATCTGAAAGTTTATATGACCATTTGTCGATGTAAAGTTTATTAAAAATTATCGGCAAATTTTTCGGAACCTTTGCTAGCAAGGCGTACCTTGTACTTTTCGTAAGAAAATCTTTCTCCGCGTGGAGTAAATCGTTTTTTCTACATTAATTAATTAATTAATTTCTTATTAATTAATTAATATTAATTATAATAATAATAATAATTAATATAATAATAATAATAATAATAATAATAATAATAATAATAATATTAATATTAATAATAATAATTAATTAATTAATTAATTAATTTCTACACCGAGGGAGAAATTAGATGGCTTTGTATTAAAAAAAAAAAAGAAAAAAAAATAATTTCGTGCGATTGAAGTAAACTCGACTATTTGTCGAAGAACAGTTTTTTAAACGATGCAACTTCCAAGAAAATATTTACTGTGTAACTGAAAATCGTACTTATAGAGCAGGTACGCGATATGTCATTGTGAGAGTAAAAGATTGTCCCAAGGAATTGGGAAAATCTTCGATACAATAAGAAGCGACATCGGCGTGAAATCTCACGGGCCCCATCTATCTAGGCAGTACTCACATTGTTACACAGGCAATCGAGGAATTTATCGGTTTTGATAACGGAAAGCGGCCCTCGTAACTCGCTAAGGAAATGATTACTTAGACGAAATTATCGGTGCAAGCGATCGGAACTCTTTCCCAACTACCGCTCGAAATTTCGCACTTTCTATCGGTACGAACATTGATAATTTCATCCGGAATTATTTCGATTGAAAAAAAAAAAAAACAAGAGACGAAAACTAAGCGAATTACATACTTTTGTTCGCAAATTTATTAACTTTG
This sequence comes from Sycobia sp. Sy_11, assembly GCA_018907035.1. Taxonomy (NCBI): domain Eukaryota; kingdom Metazoa; phylum Arthropoda; class Insecta; order Hymenoptera; family Epichrysomallidae; genus Sycobia; species Sycobia sp. Sy_11. The sequence continues at coordinate 1,070,745 of JACCIC010000103.1, forward strand.
GTTATTCTATTCGGTTGCAATATTAGAAATCTATGGGACGCAGCGAGTTACGTAAAATAAATGACGTCATCAATAATTAATCTAGATTGTAGTATAGCTAATATAATAATTCTTTCCAATTCAGCAGCTTCATCATCATTACTTAGCTCGGCGTAGACTTAATATCAGAATACATATACTTTTGCACGAAACTGCAATCTTTTACCAAACTGCCTGGTTATCGTCAATCCATATATTAACTTTTATAATTTTTCCATTAAATATAAATCAAATACGCACGACAACGCTTTGCGTTCGACGAGAGATGGAAATCTCGAAACGCTAGTCAAATGTGCGAATAGCTCGCCTACACTCGCCATTATTCCTAAAATATTTAAATTGAATTTATCCCTCAAAATCGATTAATAAATACTATCGCGTAAAAAGTACAATGTAATATTCGCCTGGGAAATAAATATACCGCTATGTAATGCAATCGTTGCACAACGAGAGCCACGGGAATTCGACGGGGAGAAGAAGGGGGAAAAAAATCCGGGCTAGTAGAAACGCTCGCGGCATGGTCAGACCGATCGCAGTGTCGTCCGCCACTCGCAGTACGCGATACGGTGAAATTCTTATTTCCTTAGACCCACGTGCTCTCGAATAACTTCGCGCATACTTTCCAGTCGGGCTCCGTCGAGTCATTCTTCGTTCCCGACCCAGCACTCGCCACCCCTCCCCTCCCCCGTCACTTACTTCCCGTGGATGCTTCAAATGCCATTATCAGAGAGACGCAAGGAACAAGCGCGAAATCTACGTCGAAATCTTCTTTCAGCCCCAGCTGTCGCGCGCCCCTCCCCCCCTCAGACCCTCTTACCCCCTCGCTGTCGCTTGATTTTACCCGCGGCGTACTCCTTACCCCTCCCCCCCCCTCCGCGTCCCTGTCTCTCAAGTGGGCAAGGAGGGTAAAAAGTGGCGAGTTTGCCGGAGGTGGTCGTGGGTGCGCGCGCGCCCGGAATGATTAAGCGCCGCGCTGTGACTCCAATGCAAATCAAGCGGACGGCGCGCCTCTTGCTCCCGCTCCTCCCCCCCCCCCACGCCTCCACGCCCCAAGCCGCTGTATAACGGCGACGTCTAATGTCTCTCGTAGCGGGCGCTTTTTCTCGCCACCTGACCCCACTCCACCTCGGTACGAGTGCACCCGGGCTTCGCACCCACCCTCGTGCCCTCCCTCGCCTCCCCCGAGCACCCGTGGCAAGGCCGAAAAAGCCGGCTCTCCAGCCCCGTCGGCGGCGGTAATCCCCGCGGGACGTACTTCGACCGCCGACGCGGCTTCCCGCGCTTTCGGCGTGGCGCTGCGGGCGAGGGAGCGAGAGGTCGATTATCGGAAAATATCCACTACGCTTCTGTACGCGCACGGACACACACGCGGCGCGCGCAGCACATATATTTAGCGTAGATCTTCGGTCTCTCTGTCTCTCGTGCGCGCATAGACACAGACACAGGGCAATACCCACACTAGGGACCCGGGAACGTGCTCGCGCGATGTGATTCTATTAGCATTGGATATACGTATCCATCGTATATCCGTGCGAAAATAGCGGCAGCCCGTCGAGCGCACGGATCTATAGAGAGGACGGGAGGGGGAGGGGGGCCGTAAATTATCCATGAAGCGCTCGCTCTCCCTCAGCGAAAGTGGGAGGGGGAGGTCGGTGAGAGAGAGAGAGAGAGAGAGAGAGAGATCGCTTTGAATATTGCAAGCGCGCGCGCGCGATCGAATGGCAGAACCTGGGCGGTCGTCGGGCTGCCGGCCTCCCAAAGACACACATGCGCGCGCGCGCCGGCAGCCGGAAGTGACGCCTAATGGCCCGATGTAAATAATGCTTACGAGGGCATTATTGCGGCTAAGTTGACCGCGCACATCTATAGTGTAGGACGCGAGGATTATTCGGCATTTTATTGCGCTGCCTAGCCACTCGTTCTCTAACTGTCTCTCTCTCTCTCTCTCTCTCTCTCTCTCTCTCTCTCTCTCTCTCTGCCTCGCTCTCTAACTTCTATGTTTTCTTTGCCAGACGTCGTTATTTTGTAATTTTAAGAGCGCGGCAGCTTAGTAATTTTTAACGGTGTTCGATGTTCCACTCGACTTCTTTTGCTAGCTGGGTATTCGATAAACCGATAACTTAATAAAAAAAAATCAATATTCAACTATTCCCAGTTTTTTTTTCCACCTGAACGGGTCGAATAATTCGATATTCGGATTTCCGAATAAAAAAAAAACGCCATTAAATCACGTAATCGTTATAGTTCAGATTATCGAATATTAATCTATTCAGATCAGTACGTTATGGGTGAAAAAAATTGGATATTTAAAAATGAAAATGGAAGAGTAAATTTAGATATTGATTAGGTAAATCTGTTTGGGATATCCGAATATCCGAATATCCGAATATCTGGATAATCAAATGAGCGGATATTAGCCGGATATTCACGTGTAAGTGCATCAATACAATTAAATGAGCGGATATCAATAGGACATTCGTATTATTCCAATGGTATATCGTTACACACGAATACACCGATCGGACATCCGCATACCTAAGAATACGTTTTTTTTTTCTGTTCGCAGCTCGGACCAATAATTTTTAATCTTTAATACAAACTAATTCGGTAAGGTGACATTGTTACGATCGCATAAGTATTTTTTAAACGATTTTGAATTATTCTTACGGTTTGCCTATTAATTAGCTTCCAGCATAACGATGGGCAGGGCGCACATGTAATGCATTTTATCTTGTGCATTGACAGGAAGTGCTTTACATCATGTTTGACTCCGTGATATCCACATCTATTGTACTCATTCTGTCCACGTATATTTACGTAATTTACATCTTTATTTATACACGTACACGTGCACACGATGCTGATTTTTTTTTTCTTTTACGGCCCACTAGAAGAATTCGACACCTATCTCCATCGATCTATTCGTTTAAGCGCAAGTCCTGCCCGAGACATTGTTGCTGTTTCATCTCTCTCTCTCTCTCTCTCTCTCTCTCTCTCTCTCTCTCTCTCTCTCTCTCTTCTCTCTCTCCGTCTGCCTCTCCTTCTCCGGCACTGGCTGTTAAATTTGCATGACAGCGGCGAGGCAAGATGTTGCTGCTGCGTACCTTAATCCAGAGACGTGGTTTTACTTTCAGATGAGAGAACCTCTTTTCAGCGTGTGCGGGGGCGCGGAAACGCTTTTTGTGCCCCCAAACCTGTGTATATATATATATATATACATGTATAGATTCGAGAGAGAGAGAGAGAGATATTTCGCGGGGTTTGGGGGGGGGAGTGACGTAGAAACGGTTTATGTATCCGTCCCTTGAGTTTCAACCGATATATGCTTATGCAATTGAGTACGCGTACGTTTTAAATATAAAAACTTGCGCGCGCGCGCGCGGGAGCTTACGACCTGGAAAAAGTTTTAATCTTCTCGCTATACAAACAACTCGTTCGTTCGTCCACCGAACGAATATATGTATGTATACGAAATATATGTATGTATATATCTATATATATATATATATATATATATTTATTTATTTATTTATGTATTTAGTTATTTATTTATTTATTTATTTATATCTAAACAGCCGCGGATCTTTCCAACATGGGAAAGAATTTAAAAAATTGATTCACTATGTTTTGTCTTGTTTTTATAAAATTATTTTATGATCTGTAGTGTACGATCATATGCAAAGTATAGTATAGTAATCGCATATTGCGTTTTAGTATAGTGCATAATGCGTTAGCTTGCGAATCGTAGGGTGGTGAGTTCGATATTCAGCTGGGGTCGGAATTTTTTTCATCGAAATAAAATAATTGATATGTTCAACAGAGGTGCTTAACATAATAATGTTGTTAATCATTTATTAATAATGCGTATAGAAAATAATTTATAAATTCTAATTAAATGGTATGCGTTACCTAATTACGCAAAGATATTTTTTATTTTAAATAAATAAATATTAAAGAGTCAAAAAATTATTCACTTGATCGAGGAAACAAAATTAGAATAATTTATAAATCGTCTTAATTTCTAGATTATCTGACTAGATTCTGTCTAGTTTCTAACTCGTTATACCTACCAAAATCTAAGCTCGTTCCCCATATAAAATGCTATTAAAAGTGGGTCAAATCGGAACTAGGACCAGACTAGATTTCCCTTCTGGATCCGAACATTTAATATGGAAAACTAACCCGAAACTAGTTAGATTCGAGAATGAATTTCTACACGGGTATATACACACATATAATATCTACTTTAAACAGGAGAGGAACCATGGATAGAATACGAGATGAATTTTATTCCGCTCGCTCGATTAAAATGCATAAAGCAACGGCCATGCGCGCTAAATCGAAAGACATTAAAATATTAAACTGAAGAGCATGTACTTTTGATACCGTTTAAATTTCCCTTGCAAAATTCTGCTTAACTCGAAAATTACAAAAAAAAACACATACACTAATTGCCGATTAATTAACGAGATTAATTTGCATCCCGTTTCAATTATCCCCTTTGCATTGGGTTATTTCTTTTCTCTTTGTTTTAAACAAATTTCGAAAATATTTCGCGTTGCCCGGTTAATGGATTATTATTGCACGCATTATCCCCGCCGTGGCTGCGTGGGCATACGTTTGCGTAAATGTACAACGTCGACAAAATTATTAATGGCTTAGAAATCCGGACGCGGATCATGGAACTGCTTTTAAGGGGGGGGGAGAGGGGGAGAGTTTACCAAAAATAAAAAAAGGTAACGCAAATGCTCGGATAACGAAGGAGATTGTATTTGCAAAGCGAGTAAATCCGAGACAGAATGGAATTAATTAAATTTGAGCGGGAATTCCATTCTTGCGCCGAAAGTCACGAAACTTCAGTACTTGTATATCAAGTTACTAGCCAGTGCTGTTGGGATAACGTTACTTATAAGCCTTTGTACGCGTTCGCGGGCCGGATCACGCGCATAGCGAAAAATTTCGCGGAAATAAATATACATATAATAAAATCAAAATTCTGGAAACTTTTTTTACGGATAAAATAGTAAGCAAAGGATATTTAAGGAACGAATTGAATGTGTCAAAAATGATGTTTTCACTATCAACTAAAAGTAATTTTTTATTGTTAAGCAATAGATAATTAGTATCCGATACTAATTTCATCATCTCGTATTGACTGATCGGAAATTAATTCCGACGAATGGCGCGAGTAAAATTGCTAATATCATTAGGATTGATTGGCAAAACTCGAGTTTTTTCATGGATTTAAAACGTCGAAATATTGCTCATTAAACGATCCCCGCGTTTTTCGTGGGAATTAATTGTCAGCCCAATTGGTTTGAAGGTCTGAAGTTATGAGTTCGTTATCCGAATAAAATCGTCTATTTAACATTAAAAAATTTTTATTTTATTATTTAGTTCATTGTTAAAACGTTATATTCGATATTTTACCGTTCCCGTTTTAAGAATTTTTTAGTCATTGTTTTATTCCAATACAATGCTTTAATAATCATACTATACTTATGGATTTATATTTTTCTCCTTAATATTGATCTAGAAAATATTAAATTTTAAATGCAGTTTACGTATATACATATATGTGGATTCAATCACTATATTGCATTGCTTTCTCATCCATGTTTGAGCTGCTTTGATATTTTCATTGGAATTTTTTTTTTTTTTAATCCCATCCGTAGAAGTGCATGAAAAATTTATTTATTGCACAAAATCTTCCTAAAATATTACACGAAGTCGAATGCGAGCTGATAGAAATAAGCTGACAAAGTAATTTTCTAATGGAACACGCTCGCTCCCCGTCGCCCCGTACATCGTGTGTTTTCGAAACGTGAAAGCTCGATACGGACGATTCCGCTACCGGCTGGGCCGATTAAACTACGAATACGAAAACAGGAGGCGGATTTTAGAACGACGAGCGAGGGCGCACCTGTGCGTTATTACTCAGATACTGCAATAACAGGAAAATCGTGGAGGCGAACTTCTCGATGCCCACGCGTCCGACTCGGTCGCCGGAGCGAACAGCCGAGCGGAATGAGCGGCAGCCCCAAAATTTCGATCTACGCGTCGATTTGCTTAATAAGCCCGTGGATATATATATATATATATATATATATATATATATATATATATAATCTAGATTAGACACGGCGTGGATGCTCGAGCGCCGAGGCTTCGCTAAGCTCGGGCCGGCTAATTTTAGAGGCCCGCTTCAAAATGCATCAAAGCCAATCCCCCTTCCGTTTCTTTTCGCGCGCGCCCGCGAGCAGCCGCGCATTAAGCGCGACGCGAGCCAGCCGCGCGCGCCCCGCCGCGATTCCGTGCGAGCTTGGTAAAATTCCAAGCGCCCTCCCCTCTCCCGCCCCTAGCCGGAACGGGGATGGTTTATTTTCTTTCTCGCTTTCCGTCCTTCCTGTTTTTTCCTCCGCTTCTTGGCGTCGCACCAGCCGAAAATGAGAGCGGCGGCGCGGCTCGATATCTCGGTACGGAGCTCACTGGAGAAGCCCACACATAAAGTCTCGCAATCTGTAATTCCTCGCGGTTATGCGCGCGCGCGTAACGTGGCAAGATGTAATCGGTCGCGTCGGGACCGGGAAACAGACCGATCTGCGCGCAAGAAAAGTGGGGACGGATCGGAGATTGAAAATGGCGGGGGGCGGGCGGAAGAGATCGGAGAAACGAGAGGAACATAGGGGCGGGGGGGGGAGCTCTTGCGTCGACGCGCGATTCTTCCCTCGTATGTAATCGTTAGACCGCGGCTTCGAACGCGCGCGCAAACCAGAATTTCGGGTGACTGGAACTATGTCGCGACAACGGGAGCGATAGTCGCGGCGCGAGATTCCAAATCACATTACATCTGCGAGTGCGTTATGTATTCTTTGTATGTGTGCGTGTGTGTGTGTGTGTGTGTATATTTTAGTTTTGAAAATATATTTTCGAATTTTGCCTAGTAAAAGATTTCAAAATAAATAAACTTCAAACATCATCTTTTTACCTATGATCGATGTCAAAAGCAACGGGCAAAGATTAATAAAATACAAAATTCTTGCAACCGAATCTCCATCGGCGTTCTTATACCTGTACGTTATATACACAGAAAAAAAAGAAGTTTTTCTAGCCTCGAGTAAATAGCTTATTGACTTAACGGAAGAAATAAGCCTTTTTTTTTAAAAAATGTATTTGCCCGTTTCGAGAACGGTTTATAAATAAGTTGTGTAAAATCGTTTGTGATTATGTGATTAAAAATTTGTGTGAAGTATATTCTGAATTTAAGAAATTAGCTTTCTCGCATTACAATCGAGCCAGTTGTTTATTTACTTTTCAGTGCAGTATCTTTAATTAATTGCCGGATCGGTGCTGTGCTCGCTCTATTCTAAATTCCGTCGCTAGCTCCAAGGGCCATGACATCGACGACTTGACTATCCTGATTTTTGCTCTCTCTCTCTCTCTCTCTCTCTCTCTCTCTCTCTCTCTCTCACTCGGATTCGATTACATCACATTCGAATCGATTTTTCGCACATCGGCCGATCGTAAAAACTCCTTCGATACGCCGCCATAGACGAGGAAAAAATCCCTCCCGCTCTGTTTACGTCTGCCGTATGTCGTCGTTATATATACGTGTAGGAAAATAGGAGAGAAAGAGAGAGAGAGAGAGAGAGAGAGCATAAAAACACGAACGCGACCTTAGTCACGCGCGCTGAGCAAATAGAATTGAGGAGATGCCCTCGCGCGCGGAAGAGGGAGAGGTTGTACACCTTGGATATACACATTTGCGTCAGCGACGCGGCTTGGCGCTTCGGCTCGCAACAGACCCCCCCCCCACCCGCTGAATGGCATCATTGTCACTCTATCTCTCTCTCTCTCTCTCTCTCTCCCTATTCCCCTCTCTCGTTCGCTTCCTCTCTCGCAGTCGTGCGTCGCGGTTGATCTTCGTGTGCGTGTGTGCGCGCGCGTGTGTGCGTGTGTGCGCCTGAGAGTGTGAGACGGAGGCGCGCAATTCCAGCGCAACAGACTATGCAGCGCAGGCATTGTGTTTCAAACGTGTATATTCCCGCACGCTCCGCCGGTGAGAGAGCGGGTAGGGCGGAGGGGGAGGAGGAGGAGCAGGCTACAGATAGAGACGTCTGAGCTTCTGTTTTCGGCTGCCGCCCCAGCCTCCAACATCCGCGCCCCCGGCTGCCGGGGACATTGATCTCGGAAATCTCGCTGCAGTCTTCCAACCCCTTGCAGCCTCCCCCCCCCCCCCCCCACAGACGCTCGCACCGCCGTTCTTCGTTATGCTCTCGCTCTCGCCCTCTCCCTCGCTCTCAATCTCCTTCAGAGCTCCCGCTGCCCTCCCCCCTCCCTCCTGTGGCAGCAGCGACGGCGTCGGCAGCCATTTTTCTCACTCAGATGCGCCTCGGCCTCTTCATCTCGTCCCTCTCTCGCCCGCCCGTCTTCTCGCTTCCTGTAACTTTCCGCTGTTCCGGGGCTCGAGGTGGATAAGGAGACGCCGCGTTCTTTCGGCGAGGAGCCCTGAAAAGCCCCCCACCCCCCCCTTTCCACCACCTCCGCCCACAGCCACTCTCTTCTCTTAGGCTTCGAGCTGGCGAGGGATCTCGATTGGATGTAAGCACGGTTTATATATATAGATATAGTTGGCAACGCGATAGTTTTATTGTTATGTTCCTGGCCGAACGGATTAGTTCTTGGAACGATTGGATGTCCTAAATGCCTCTGGGTTCGCTCTTTCATCAAGTGATTTATTGTCACGTTTGTTAGAAGCGTGTCGAATGTTTCAATTCGATTAATCCTTCGGGCAATAGCATAGCACTATATCTATATATGGTCAGCTTTGTAATTTTTTCTTATACATAAAAATTTACTTTGTAACTAAGATCATTGATGAAAAATAAGATGTATAATGTAGTTTTTACTCTATCCGAGTAGCTTGAATATATTATGTTTTTAATAAAAAAAAAAAAAAACTTGGGCAAACTCGTTTAATACGAACATAACATTTTTACACATAATAATATATTTTAAATTAAAACATGTCTTTTACGAGCTGAATACATGTGAATGTAGTTAGAAACGAAAAAAAAAAACAATTGTAACTGTAATATATGCTTCGCTCTAGCCAGTCTCCCCTGGCTGAGTTCATCAGTAGGTCAATTGATAATTTATTCCGAGTAGCAAGAAAATTTAAAAATGACATATAATGAAAGAAAAATTTAGAAAGAATAATTGAAAAAGAACGAAATTTTTTTTTAACTTTAAATTAATTTTTATCTACATTTGGAATTTTCGATTCGTAAAGCATAATTTCTTTTTGATTTTCATAGATAAATAAGAAATCTTTGCTATTCCAAAAGTTGCCTGAATTTATAATTTATAATTTTTAATATTGCCGATTAAGCATCAATAAATATTTGCAGTTCAATAATCATATCTCGTTCTCCCAGAATTCACTCTCTATATTCCCTTCTCGCTCTCTCCCCACCCGCCGCACTATCAACCATTTTTCCCCGGGCATCCTCGCGCGGTAAGCTCTTGCGCGATCCTTTTCCCCCCTCCCCTCCTGCCGCCCACCAACTGCAATCTGATTGTCGAACAACAAAAGCTCGTGTCAACTGGTAAGTGCGAAAATCTACGTTGGCTCTATGTCGATACATATATCGGCGAGATTCGTTCTACATGCGCGCGCGAATCGGAATTAAAGAGCAGTGAGGCGCGAATGAAAGAGATAGAGTGAGAGAGAGGGGGGGAGGGAGGGAGAGCGGGATATACGGCCAGTGCAGCGTCGCTATTAGGCGCCGATATTCGATTATAAGCGGCTGCGGTGCGTGCGTGCGTTATCTCATTATACGTCCGGGAGCGGATCGAATCATAATAGACAATGGGTAGGCAAACGGAGGGCGGAGGACAGCGGTGCCATTCGCAAAAGTACTTCCAACCCCCCCTCCCCCCTCGCCTACCCATCCCCCGTTCCTCTCTTTCCCCTCGACGCTCGAACGGGAAGCGGCCCTTACAGCCAGAGACAGCGAACGCGCCGTAAAACGCATTACTCCGCTGGTATTATAGGCCGCGGTGCGGAGGGAACGGGAATGAGCGGCCGGGGGGGGGGGAGGAGCCTTTTTAAAAATCTACGGTGTCGCGCGCGCGTCCTGCCCCCCCCCCCCCCAAAGACACGTACTGAAGAAAATACGGCCTTTTTTAAAATGGAAATTGGCGGCGTCGGTGGGCAGAGGCGCGTGAAAAACAATCGCGCCGATGTCATTATTATGAGCGTCCAATGTGTTTGCTCGCGTCGGCGAGGATAATTTGGCGATACCTCTGTGTTTTTTTTTCTTTATTTTTTTTTTTTTTTTTTTGCTTACGCTTCGAAGATACAGGAGAGGTGATTGATAATCCAGACGAGTGGTCTGTGGACGGAATTTTTTTTTTTTTTTTTACCAATAATCTTCTTTGACAATCTGTTCGTCGGATGTATGTTCGGTAAAGGGGGGGGGCGCGTATAAATGGCAGCGATAGATATTCGGGGAATATCTGCATTTAATGTAATAATACACAGAGATTTTGAATTTGAAAAGCGAAACATAACTTTTGTTTTTGAAAAGTTCTTGAATTTATATTTTTATTATTTGCATCTGAAAGGGCTGTTTGCGCATTTACCGGAAGCGTGCATTAAACAGATAAAGTCACTTTTAAAAGTTCTCTCTTTTTTTCTTTTTATTCGTACATCAAAGTTAGATGGTTAAATCTTCTTTTCTAAATAATTGAAATTCAGATTAAATTTTTAAACTGGAGGATATTTTTTTTTTTTGGTATCTTTTTTCTCTCTTATTTTTATCCGTACGGCGTTCTCTTCAAAGGCGGGACGTAAGAGTACAGTAAAATTCGGCTAAGACGATTTGACTTTATACCAGCTGATCTTTCTACGTGGTTTAACCGAGATAATATTCTTCAAATGTAAAGGAAAATTACTTTTCTTTCTTTAAACGGATCTGATTGATTCAATAGTTTTACGTATACAATATTGGACCTTTTTTAAGGACTTTAATCTCTTTTTTTTGGTTATATAAACAAAGCGTAGCGCCTTTCTTGTTCGAGCGAAATAAAAGAAATCCCGACGAATATAGTCGTAAGTGATGGAGGGTATTTAATACGATGGCAACTTTAGAGATAGCTTCGTGTAAATTCTACGACTGTAGTTTAAAAGCTTTTATTTATACATAATAGGTATACATAATAGGTAAGCATAACAACGGACAAACAAACTTTATATCCTGCAAGATCATTTTTTAGATTGCCTCGCGTAAAAGGCAAAAAAAAGGGTGGGGGGGCGCGGGGGGACGAAACCGGGAGGGAGCGAGCGCGCGATAAGCGGGAAGTGCATTTCGTCCTCGAAATAACTGGGCTGCAAAGCGAAGGTTACTCAGACGCCATTACTCACCTGGAGCCGGGGCTGGCTGGCTGGCTGGCTGGCTGGCGGTGGGATGGGGGGAGGGGGGCGGAGTGACGCGCGGCGCGGCGCTTCCTTCCGTAAAGCGTATTACGCTAATTAAAAACAGCGCGCACCGCCCACGCCGCCGGGTCGCCGCTGTTACCCTATACACGGCGGCAACACAGGTTTATGCACACAGGTATCAGCCCTCAAAGGGTAAAACGCGCCCCGGCTCAAGGGCGGAGGGGGGCGGTGGTGGCGGCGGAAGCTGTTCGACCTCTCTTGGAATTCTTTCGCTTCACCCTCCCGCCTCTATCCGCTCTCCGCCTCTTATGCATCCGCTTTTTTGCTTTTTCTTTCCTTTTTTTCCAGTTCTCCTCTCTCTCTTCTCTCTCTCTCTCTCTCTCTCTCTCTCTCTCTCTACCTTCACCCTCTCTCCGCGGGCTTTTCCCCTAACAGCCGACGAACGTGACGCGTTCAACACCATTGTCTGGGCGTCAAAAAAAAAAAAAAAAATCCAGGGGCGGCTGAGGAGGTCAGTGCGCGAGACAGCGACGACAGACGCATACGCGGCGCGAGCGGGCGCCCTGCAACGGAGACCGTCGCGGGCTGCCTTGGCGGCCGTGTAATATTCCCCGAGTCTCCTCCTCCCCCCACCCCCGCCAGCTCGTGGTAAAGAACTCGGCCGAAGCTCTTTGGAGAGGGAGAGCCCGAGCGCGCGACTCGGGCCGTTTCTACTTACGCGGCAGTCACGAGCCGCGGGGGAGGAGGGGGGAGCCTTTTAGCTTAGGCCCGGTCGTTTTAGAGCGCGAGACGACGGCCAACAATGGGCCGAGAGGGAAATGGACGTAGCTCGAAAAAGCTCTGCGTCTATCTAGGAAGGTAGGGAGATAGAGAGTGTGGGGGGGGGGGAGAGCGGATAAAAAGCGTATGCAGTCGCATTGTGATACGCGTAAAACAGAGACTCTCTCTTTGGCAAGACGCGTGCTCGCACTAGCGCGCGACAGTTACGCTTTTTATCCACCATAATGTACAAAGCCATCGGATTTGGCGAGGTCGAGTATCTTTCCTGCTTTTTTGTTTTTTTTTTTGTTTTGTTTTGTGTTTTTTTTTTTTTTGTCGTACGCCTAACGAGTTATGCGCTCCCGGAGCGAACGCGAACGCGCGTGTACCCGACGGCTTTTCAGATTCCAATCTGTCCATTTTTGGGAGCGATCGAGCTTCCTTCAGCAAGTTCGGACTCGGTGAATTCGCATCGAAGTGGCGATGCACACATTTTTTCCTCGAGTTTATTGTAACGATTATTATAACGATAATAATATCTTATATCGTATTTTGAGTTTTATATTATTATGACGCGATATATGAGGAAATATATCTTTAACTGAGCTCCTTTGATTTTTTTGATGAAACGAATAAGTCGCACGTATTAAGGAAAATGTTAGAATATTTTCGTAATTTTAAATGTTTTTTTTTTATAAATGTGAACATGGCGTTTTATCTCTTACTTTGTTCTATCGATAGTTATACACAAATATACGTAGCGTTGACGAGAATTTACGCAAACTCTATGAAACTTTCGCCAAGTATTGATCTCTCGCGTTATCTTAATATTTTCCGTTGTTTGATGTCCCCACGAAATATCCTGGGTAGCTATTTCTGATTTTATACAAATGTATTTTATTAGACCATTGTGTACTCGTTAAGGCAAATAAATAGACACCTGTCTGCTTCCCTTCCTCCCTCCCTCCCTCGCCCCCATCGTCCCTAATCGGGAAATCGCGCCTCAGCGGCGCCCGCCGCGCGCTCCGCAATCGAGCGAGAAGCGACGGACGGGGGGGGAGGGAGGGGCTCTTATCGTCGCCCAGGCGCGGGCGAGCGCGTGCGCCCGTTCCCCTCGGAGGCAGATCGGACCCGCATGTACGTCGATGGGCACGGCGTTACGCGCGCGTACTCTCGCTCCCTTCCTCGTAACGCAAGATTCTGACGAAAGGTGCACGGGCGCGAACGCGGTGAAATCGCGTAATAATGGCACTTCGGTGTTTGGGGGAAGGGGAGGGGGGTTACAGCCGCTTCGGTGGGTTCCGCTCTCGTTACTCTTATGTATTTTTTTTCGTTTTTTTTTTTTTTTGTTTTTACATTTTCTCATGTCAGCCAATAGTCCCAGCCAGATACGGGGACTTTTTGTGTGCATCATAGAATTTTTCGTTGTTTCGCAAACTGCTCCATCGTGTAGAAATGAATCACCAATTGAAATCCGTAATGTCATTCGCTGCAGTTGAAATTCACCGATTTAATAATACAAGTGTATACATATTTGTGACTCTGTCGTGAATATTTAGAATTTTTATATTTCATTTAGAATGTCAATATTTTTTGAACTTCGGGATATTTATGAATTGTCCTGAAATTAATCAAATTTCAGTGCCTTATTCGCGTTGAATTCTTTTTTGTTGTTGAAAAAATAATAAAATTTATCATTCGCGATAGGTAAGCACTTGCTTGAACCGGGTATTGCACGGGAATTTATTGTAATATTTTAATTTTCACTTTGTACAGGGGCGAGCATGTAAATTGACAATATAACCACTTGAAAAAATGCCGGGAGATAAAGTGTGTCTTGTTTTTATTCAGTAGAAAAAATTGTTATTATTCAGTAGAAAAAAATTGAACGGCGATATATTCTGTATATACGCATACTAACTACTATTTTTCTACATTTGAAAATTCGTAGTATAATTGTTTGAAAAAAAAGTTTGACTTATTGTACATTATACAAATACCATTCGATGTTTACAGCAATATATCGAATCTGAAAACTTAATAACTGTTAAATCTTTCGCCTATAACTATACTTATGCTTTATAATAATTTTTTATTTCTTTTTCTTTATGTGAAAATTCTAATAGGTCAATATTAGAAGGTAAAATAGTAGTATAAAACCCATTGATGAAATCTATACGTGTTATTATGTAGCTTCGACTTGAAAAGAAAAAGAAAGAACAAGCTAATTTTAAACATCCGCATTCCAGTCGCATGTAAACGATTGAGCTCCCTCTTCGCCTCTCTTTCTCTCTCGCTCTCCCAACAAATGGAAAGGTAATTACCCTATAACTCCTACGAACTCCTTCGTAAAAAAAAAAGAAGAAGAAGAAAAAACAAAATAAGCGAGCGAAAAATTCGAAACTGGGACAGCAGTTTCGTATACACATATACTGTACCGCACGCAGGCAGGGAGCGACCGAGAGAGTCAGAGTTAGAGTGCGAGAGTGAGAGAGAGAGAGAGAGAGAGAAAGAGAGCAAGAGAGAGCACGGCAGAGTTAATGTTGCGAACTGCTCGCTCGTTTCGCGAGCCGATAAGAGTTTACCCCCTCCTTTCTGCCGACACTGCTCGGCATGATGCGCAACACGAGCGACGTCGTATTCGCGTATAACGTCGTACCAACGTAACCTCGACTCGACGTTTCTCTCTCTCTCTCTGTCTCTCTCTCTCGCTCTCTCTTTGCAAATTTGGCAGGGCGCCGGATTCGCATGCGGCGTCAGCGACAGTGGCTCTCTCTACCCTGGAAATCGACCTCCGCTCGGCCGCGACCGTTTCGACTCTATAAACTATATAAAGGTTTTTCCTTATCCGCTCTCTCTCTCTCTCTCTCTCTCTCTCTCTCACTCTTCCTCTGTGCGGCAGTCCAAGATTTCGCGAGCCGGGTAACTCGTACGGACTGCCGATCGCAGCGTCGTCGCGCTCCGGCCAGATTCTTATCGGCAAGATTGGTCGCGCGCGGTCTGCCTCCGTCTGTGTTCCCTCCCCGGCTCCGCCGACCCCCTCGAGGTTAGCTATTTTTTTTTTTTTATTTTTTTTTTCTCACTGAAAACAAGGAGGCGGCTACAGGCAGATACGCGCGTGTAGCGTAGCGCGGGGCTTCGCCGTGGATTTGGCCGGGGCGCAGCGCGGCAGCGCGGCTAAACGCGATTTCACGTGCTTAAGGCGTATTTTGCGACGGGGGGGCAGGGGTAAGGGCGGAGGGTGAGTCATGGGCGGGGGGAGAGGGGGCAGGTAGTAGTCGCTACACGAACGGGCACGAAGCCCGTTTGATTCGCGGCAGAAATTGAATACCGACGTTTCTCTTTCCCGAGCCCCGCCCGAGAGTTCTGCTTTCGACGGAGGCCCCGTTCTGGATTTATATAACAATATAATTATGTGGAGGAAAGAGGGATTAAGGGGGAAAAAAAGTAGGTCTCGAGTCCGCTCCCGCGAGGTTTTCTCGAAAGTACAAGGACGAGGGAGATTAGCTGACTTACAGGAGGTTCCGAGTGGCGTCTGCTGGACGCGCGTACATACGGCTTCGACGTTTGCACGCGCCTGTCCTCCCGGCACTTTTACAAAACCACGCATTACATCATCACGCTGGCTAGCTCTATTTCGTAGGGAACAATGGACGGCGCGTCGTTGCCGAGGCGGCCTCCGCCCCGGCAATTATATCTTCGAAATCGAGGAAAATCGTCGCGACCCACGCCTCCCCCCCCCCCAACCCCACACTGTCTCATCTTTAACGCGCGCTCTTTCTCCTACGAGCCTGTCTCTACTCCTACGCCCATTGTCTAAGACACGGGGCAAACTTTCGAAAGCCCGGGAAAAATTCGTTTATCCCCCCCCCCTCCAACCCCATTTGCATAATAATCCGGTACTTCTCAAATGTCTCCGAAGTTGAGCGGTAACGGCCGGGGGCGGAGGATGGGGGTAATTTCCAGGCAGATGGCGAAAAACCTTTTTCCTCTTCGAGGATGAAAAAGAACGCGGCGCGCGCGGCCTATTTTCCTTCCTCGAAGCATTAAAGAGTGTATATATATATATATATATATATATATATATATATATATATATGCATGTATAGGCGTGTATCGCGTAGGAAGTTATATACGATTCTGCCGCGAACGTCTGCCAATAACTTTCTCCGCTCCCGCTTCTGCATCGGCAAAAAAAAAAAAAGTCAGCCTGTATTATATTTCACGCCCTCCCTCTTCCTGGCCTCTGTTCGTAAAAACGGAGCAGTGTAAAAAAAAAAAAAAAAAAAAACAAAACAATACAGAACAAAAAATGAAAGAAACGAAACGGGAGCATTGCGCTAAATGCGGGCGATATAGTCGTGAAGAGGGCGGGGGCGCTAATAAAAAACAGGCGCGCACGCGGATGAAGCGGGCGTCGTTTTCAGAGAAGAGAGAGAGAGAGAGAGAGAGAGAGAGAGAGAGAGAAAGGGAGGAGACGCCGGACCGGAGCGTCATTGCAAAGAGACAGCGGGATGCGCAGAGAGCATGGGAGGGGCTGGGGTAAAAGTCGGCCGAGGGCCAAGCCCGAACAATTAGCCTGGGCGTATCTTTGCGCGAGCGACACTACGAGGTGCGCGATCGAGCGACCTGCGTCCCCCGCCTCCAACCTTCCCAGCGACCACCCGGACGAGCAGGCGTTACTTTTTATACCGCGAGCATCGCCATGGGGGGGGCGGGGAGGATACGGGCCCTCCGTGCTCGCGCGCGCGGCGCCCAAGGAAGCTCGGTATAGAGGTGCGCGGGAATGGGAGAGAGGTTCACGGACCTGGGGGAGGGGGGAGTGACGTAATGGGATTTCCGGCATCCAATATCGGGGGCCGTCCCTGGCTCGTGCTCTCTCTCTCTCTCTCTCTCTCTCTCTCTCTCTCTCTCTGGCCCTTGCGACGATCTCTCTGCTCCGAAGCTCCGAAAGTCTCCAGCGCGCTCGCGAATACGATCCCCGGATACGGGCCGGTGGGGGAGGGGGTTGCGGGAGGGAATGAGAGAGCGAGATAACGACTATGCAGAAACACTCTATCCTCTCTGCCGCGCGCCGGTGTTCCCCGACTACGCTGGACCGACCGACTAATAATCCGACTCGTCCGTGCGCGCGCGCGCGCTCGGGTTCCTATATATATATATATATAGATATATAATGCCCGGAAATATAAAAAGAAAGTGTCCTCCCCGTCTCCCCCCCCGTTATTGTCCCTCTCGCCTATCTACGCGCTCTTCGCACGTTTCCCGTAACACTAACGCCACGCCTGCTATTTTAATCACCACTCCGCGATGATGATCTGGGTGAAAGAATGAAGTTCGCTCCCACCCCCCCTCTCTCTCTGTCGCACGCGCGCACGAACATGTAAAACGTGCCATAACCTATTGCCATTACTCTGCCGTCGGATTGGGGGATTTTCCAGTTCCCCAACGGTCTACAGAGTGTTTGTTCTCGAAGATGAGGCGTTGCCAGGGCGAGCTGCCCGTTAATCCATCTGCAAACACAACAGGCGAGAGGTCATGGACGCTGTATGTCCCAATGACGACATTGGGGTATTTCGTTTATGCGGAAAAACGAAAATTCGCAGATTATGTTACGGCAGAATATTCTGGCGCTCGTGAAGTTCTCTTTTTTTTTGGTACTTAGTTCTGCCTTTTTAAACATTATTTTGAAGAACTAGACAAAAGAGGCGAACAATTAATTATGCTTTCAATTTTATCGCGTTCCAACAATTAGTGAATTTAGCGACCATTTTCTAATCAGAATCAATCTATTTATTAGAATTTTCGATATAATTCATATTTTTCGAGAGTGCAATGATTGATCGAATGTATAATATACAATAAAAATAAGTTGAAATATTAACGAAAACAGTGTAATAAGAGTACGGAATAAAATAAAAATCAGTTGATCAACTTTCGTTGATATTCCTGAAAATATGAAAAAATTAGTCCCGTAGCATTGACCAAAAATTGTAGTTTTTATCCATACTTAACTAAGATTGAAAATATTAAAAATAATAACAGTAAGTTTCATATTATTCGCAAAAATAACTGTTAATAAATTAATAAATCATTTAATGTTTATTTGTGAAATTAATGAAATATTTTTCTGATAAATACTTTCATGATCAATCATGATTATTCGCTCTATGGAGTATAAAAAGTCCATTCTCATATTAGAAAATGTACATTGCGCAGAATGTAAAATTTAATGAAACATTGTCATATCGGGTATTTTAACTCTTGACGTTTATATACAAAACTAAACTTGAATGGGAAAATAAGACTCACTTATAACGCGCTCAGATCGAAGACATAAAAATTCTAAAATTTATTTAAAGATGATTCGTGAATTCATTTTTCTGACGTATGTGTAAGAATGAACTGCTGATTATAGAAAAAATAGAGCCGCGATTAGTAACATTGTGTCACTACGGAAATTTCCGATTCAGAGCGCGATTTCGTGGCGCGCATTTTACCCCGCGGGTCCCAGTGCGAAAAACGCGAGCCCCGTCATACCGGCAATAAGTCATTAAACCAATTCATATTGCAGGCGCGCGAAGTTGCCTTCGCGTTTCGGCGGCTCGCCTTCGGAGGGGGGGGGGGGAAGGAAATCAGTTCAATCGATTTTATCGAGCGCGCGCGAGGCATCGCCGTGTAACGCCGGGAAAGCGAGCGGGGGGCGGGGGTGGCTTGGCGAAACAACAGCGGCGAGAGGCCGGAGCGAGTTCTCCGGCTGTAGCGGCCTCTCGCTCGACCTTCGCCCGAATTCGAAGGGAATTACGGAGCGCCGCAGCCCGTTATAGCGCGTCTCTCGGGCGAATCGTCGCCCCCGCCGCGCCGTACGCGCCTCCGACCTGCATTACACGGACGCGCGTGTGCGGCGACCGATGTTCTCCCCCCCTCCCCCTCCCCCTGCACGCCGCCGAGACGTCGTCGCCGCTGTAGCTGCTTTTCGCGCCTATACGTGGAGCCTGTATCATTTGATTCGCGGATATAGCCGTCGTTACATTCTTTCTGCCCGCCGCACGTTCTTTCGCCGTGCGAAGAAGACCGAGAGCGAAGAGGGACGCGGGGCTGGCGTTGCCTTCATCTATAAATTCCTCTTTGACACTGGGAAATCTTAGTCGGCGACTGTGAGGCATGAAATTGCTATTTTTTTTTTTTTTTCCCAAACGAAGATCTTTCGCTGTCACGTTACAGGCAACAAATAAAAATCGAAAACAGTGCTATTGTGAAAATGCTACTGTGACAACGATATACATATTTCAGACAAATAGCACACAAATCTGGCGGCGGATTAATATGCAGGTATGAAGGACAGCTACCTGACAGACCCAGACTTAATTGCACCCGATCTGCAGCCGTTGCTCGGAGCAGAGAAAATTCCGTGCGTGTTCTTCTCTTCGTGCGGAACCACTGTGCAGTGAACATTAGCAACAACAACTTGTATTATTATTTGACTTTATTTATATTCCATTACGTATATATAAAATATCGTTCATTGTTTTTACATTCATGAGTTTAACATTAGTGTTTCCTGATTTCGTGTAAAGAAAAACAATTGTGATTGTTTAAATAAAGAATATTATATTAACTTCAATAAACGTTCTTTTTCTTACTTTATAACAAGAGTGCTGTATTTTTTTTTTACTATTACAAACAGTCTGTACACCGTTCAATCGATAATCATATTACTTGCTCATTAAATGACTGTGATGGTTTGTAATTGTTTTCGTCTATTCGTTCATTTTAAATAATGAGCAATTCGGAAACGTATAAGAATTATAAGAGCGAATTGATTGTAGAATTATGAACTGTGGCGCAATTAAATGTTAAACAAAATTTTTCTTCTATCGGTCATAATAAAAAAACAAAAGTTTCATTTCATGTTAGTCGATGCAATTCTGAATTTTTAGCGGAATAAATCGATAAATGTTAGAGCGGCAGGTCATATATATGGAAGCATAACTCGTTAGCTAACTTGAAATTCCTCTCGGAATTCAATTTTTCTATTATACTACTAACAGTAATACTACAAATTCAAAATAGACGGTGTATATAAAAATAAAGAAAAATTTTAAAAAATTCTGAATGATACGATATCGTATTCTTATCAAGTTTGTTCATTACAAAAAGTTTGATTTTCGGAAGATAAAAAAGCAGTCTGTTATTCTCAGCCTCAGAGAAATTTATAGATAGATATTATATACAATTAGCGAGAATTTGCAACAGTAAAGTTTTCATTCAATGGCAACATTAGTCATATATTTATTTTTGAAAAATATCAAACGATTCACTCGACTTTGGCAATCAGTTGATGTCTATATGCATTCTACAAAATGTACAAGTAAATACGCGGAGAAAAACGCTTCCAGCGTGAACGGTGCAGCGATACGTCAGGTACGCGCGTGGCGCCACTGGTTAAAGCGACGCGTCACAACGCGTACTAGTGTTTCAAATGATTGAAGACGCACTTGTAATTTTATACCCTCGGCGGAACCTACCGCGCTTTGTTTCGCACTCGCTTGAAAAAAAAAAAAAAAAAAAAAAAAAAGAATCCACGGCCCTCGTCGTTCCGAGAACGATCGCGAACCGCGCATCCGACCCCTCATCCCGCCCCGCCCCCCCGTCACCTTTGGCAAAAAGCGGGGAAGAAAAAGCGGCGCATGGCGGAGAAGAAATTTCGCCGCGCGCGCTCGCGTTAATCCCGGCGCGCTCGTGCCAATTGTCAGCTAAGCTCTCTCGCTTAATATACTTATATGCGCTCTCGCCGGCTCTCGAGAGTCGGGCGAGTACCTGGAATTTGCGGCAGGGAGAACGGGGCGGGGATGGTCGAGAGCGGGTAAACGCGTCTAGGAAAAAGAGAAGGAGTGAGAGAGAGAGAGAGAGAGCAGACGAAAGGGCGAACAGGTGTTTCTAGATAATGTCACGAAGCAGTGCTCTCCCCCCCCCCTCCGTCCGCCCGCGAGCGCCTATGTACGCGAGTGTGTACGTGTGTGTATTTGCGCAGGTGCCACGAGAGAGAGATAGAGAGAGAGAGAGGGTGAGAGAGGGAGAGAGAAAGATAAACTTCAACTACTAGTTGCGCTAGCTTGCTGAGCAGGCGCGATTTGTGCCGTTGCCTCGTTCGTTTATTCGTTTTTTTTTTCGGGCTCGCGCGCCACTTCGCCTTTATGACACTTTAGTCGGAACGAGTGGGAAGGTAGGGGAGAGGGGGGGGCGAATATTGCTGCAAAATTATTTATGCGCTAAGGTTAAGAGGCTCCGACGAGGATGGAAGCGGCTGGAGTTTACGCCGACACGCGGCCTCCTAAAGGGCTTCGTCGCGGCGAGATTCATAAATTTTACAGATAAGATTTATTCTCCTCTTTCGGCGCTGAAGACCCGTAAGTCTTATTCATATTATTCTTATTTGTATTATTGTTGTTGTTGTCGTTGTTATTGTTTTTGACATTGTTATTATTCTTATTCTTAAAAACTCCATTTTCGTGCTGATTTTTTATTATATTTGCAAATAATTAATATTGAATTAACTTGGAATTTTTTCAAAAGTTTTTTTCAAAAAGTTCTTTTCAGCTTCAGTTCAAAAGTTTTTCCATGTAATTCAGCAGGGAAAATAAACGTTTGCGCGAATAAGCTTGGAAATACATTTTTATATGAGGACAAAATTTATTTGCAGTTTCTAAAGAAACATTTAATTAAAATAGGCGTTTTCACTCCAACACGAGGACTCGCAACATTCGACCCCCAACCGCTCAAAATCTAAATTTAACACCGCACTGATCGGCGACGTGAATGAGGTATAAATAGAGCCTCCTTCATTCATTAAACGTCCAATGTAATATGATAAAAAACCTGTCCACTATATACGTATACAAATTAATTAATAAAGTTGGCAAAGCGAATAAATTGCATCGTACATGTATAAAATCATCGGTTTTGGACGACGGCGTCAACTTAGAATGTTGAACGAGAATTTCCAAGATATATATATATATATATATATATATATATATATATATATATACATATATATATATAGAAGTTGAGAGCAACATTAATTACTATCTTTTAGAATTAGTTCACGTACAGTGTATAAATATGTAATCTTAAAATAAGTGTCTCTCTCCTACAAGATGCGTAAACCCAGGGCATAAATCATCGGTAGGCAAGGATATATATATATATATATATATACCCACACATATATAGACAAGGTACATCGTTTTGTGAGTCCTGCGAAGCAGTATATTTATATACATGCGTATCCCCGATACAGTATCAATCGCCGTTATATTCAAACTCTCTCTCTCTCTCTCTCTCTCTCTCCCGCTCCCCGTCCCTTTCCTTTTCGATCAATCAACTCATTGTTCGAGTTTAAAATTATCGTGCGTCTTAATTAGGTTTCTCTAACTGGGTTAAATAAACGACCGTTTACGCGGAAAGTGAATTTAATTGCGGTCTTGCGCTATTTACGAAACAAGGTCGCTTTTTCGTATCTACTCTCGTTAATACGGCGCAAAAAAATTTCTTTTTTTCCGAATCTTGATGACGCTCAAATGAGCGATGAATGGCGTTTGGATTTTTTCAAAAACATTTCCCCCCATCATTTTTTCCCGCACTTGTTCCTCTTGCAAAAATTACAATGTATGTAATAACGATAAAATTTTGGAAGGGAAAAATTTTACTGAAATTTACAAAAATGTTCGTGATTTTATTAAAACATTTTGCCTAATGCAAAAAAAAAACAATACTATTAGGTGTCCATATTCGTCAATAATTCGACAGGATCAGCGAAGTATTTAGTAATACATATAAATATTTATTAAATGTCAAATTGAATTTTGATGTATGTCGAATCATTATATTTTACAAGTTTTTTTTTCATTCTCATGCTTTCTTTTTTTACATTTATTCAAAATCATAAAAATGGAACCAGTTGACGAAATTCGTCCAGGAATGGTCATAGAAAATTTTACTTTCGCTCGTTCTATTTCATTGCATTTAATCATTTTTCATTCCACGCAATTGTAGCTCGACGTTGCGCAAGAAGGCAACGATAATTGTCAAATGAAATCGTTGACATCGTCTCTGATTTAACTGGAAGGTCTTTTAAATTACCACAATTATTTAGATTGAACAAAAACTGCATTAATATAGAAACTGTAAATATGTACAGTGGATGAAAACTAATACTTTCCAAAACGCATTTACCTTCCGGCCGCGAATGAAAACGACTTAATAAAAACCAAAAGAACAATATTTCATTGAACAAAGCTCTCACTTAAAGTAACTCTCTTGTGTATTTCAATTAAGCGAATGTTTCTTTATTTAAACCGAATCGTTTCATTGGTATACAAATACCGAAGATTTACTTCGATTTACCAAAAAGTTTTCCGTGTAAAAATTATTAACGCACCTTTTCCTGTTCCGGTCCGCCGTGTATCGTGAAATTAAATTAGAAGCCGGAAAATTCGATAAATCCTTCGTCGGATGATTTATATTAAAATTATCCCCGAGCGTGAGCTTATCGTGTCGAACCTGTGCGATAACAAAAGATACTTTATACTCCTCATACTGCTTCAAGTAAATTCGTTAAAGTCCGTTCAAGATTCGAGCAAAGTGTATTTTTAAACGCATCCGACTATTTATAAAGCCTGAATACAAGGATATATAAACAGAACTAAATGCATTAGAAAGTACTAAATTAGATTGATTAATCGCGGGTACATCGCTGTATAAGTAGAACCAAACCGGCTGTATTCGGACGGAATTAAACGAGTTGCGACATAACATAGCCCTCTTTGCGAAATGCGATTAATAACGAGGTATTTATAATTGGCAAATATAACGATCATTCCAGAAAGTAAAGTTGAATTTACATGAAATTCCTTCTATAATTACGCAAGATTCACTTAAGATATGCAATTGATTTTTTTAAAAAAAGCATTTTTCTTACATTATTATTATAGAAAGTCATTCAATTGTCATCGGTAGTACAATTTACCATTTCATCTTTCAAATTATTAAATCACAATCTATCATAAAACGTACGACAAGGAAATGAAATTGTCAGCATCCACAACTCCCAAGGTCTCATCTCGAACACAAACTCGCGCTATAATGTAGTAAATTATATGAAAGAAAAATTGATCTGACACGTCTAATTTAACGTTAATTAATAAAATTACTAACCACTTGTGGAATTCATACACACAAGAAACGAAATTCGAGCGCTGTGCCGCACCCTTATGTTACGGTTAATATTCTTGATCTATAAGAAAATCGCAAGCATGAAGACGTAATTCGGTTGGATGTAGCACACGCACAATTATAAACAATTATGTACGATTGAAAATATAATATGTATATATTTTGTACCCATAACTGTTCGCTCACTCATGATCTCTCATGGTCAACGTAACGTTAAACTTAAAAGGCAAAAAATCACAAATTTCTTGGAGAATACGATTTTATCAATTGCTAAATGAAGCCGTATTGGAACGTTTCACAAAACTTTGCGCACGCTCAAAAGAACTCCGACAGTCCGCGCCGTAAATCTTCGACCGGCTCGAAACACCCCCCCCCACCCGTAAACTAGAAAATTCCTCGAAATACACCAAGTACAGAATGGACAGCGGGCGTACAATGGCGCATAACGCGCGACCGCGAAATACACCATGCGCGATAATAGCGCCGGCCACGAATTCCCGCTCTGCAGTTCGCACGCTTGTCTCCCCCTTCCCCCTGCCCAATCCCCCTAGCCGACGAAAGCCGCGCGCGCGCGCGCCAGCCACAGAGGCGTCGATACGTTATATAAATAAAGAGCCGCGTTTCCTAGCCGCCTCCACCCCAGCGCCCCCCCCCCGCCCTCCCTCCTCCCAACAACGTCGACGGCAAAGTTCGAAAGGCACGCTGCGCTCTCTCTCTCTCTCTCTCTCTCTCTCGCCTCCGAAGCGACCGATGCGCGGCGACCACGACGCGCGCAAAGTACATAATAAGAGTGCGCCAACTCGTCGTGCGGGAGGAATGCGTCGTAATGGCTTGGAAGAGAGAGAGAGAGAGAAGGGGGAGGGAGAGAGTTGGGGATTCTGTATTAAATACCGCATAGATCACGCGGACTCGCACGCATTCACTTGACCCCTTCCCCTCTCCTCGCTCTCTCCTACGTGCCCACAGCCGCCCGTTTTCTATATCATGAGAGGAGTAGCCATGCACTAGAGAGAGAGAGAGAGAGAGAAGGAGGGAGAGACAGATAAAGGGAGAGAGATATAGAGATAGAGTGGGAATCCGGCGCGGGCTCCTCCTCGAATTGCTTCGCTCCATTGTGCTCGGGCTCCGCTAATTTACGAGCCAATTAATTAGTGCGGTCTCTCGCTGGCACGGCGAAGGCTCGCGCACACCCGCCTCCCTCTCATCCAGCCCTCCCCCCTCCCTCTTGCCACCGCCCTCCTTCCACGCGGACTAGCCGACGCTATACATACATACATATATATATATAACGGGTATAATGCGGGCGGAGTCGTGGTGTGTGTCTCGGGTCTAGTATGCTGAAAGAAGGAAGAGCGGGTCTGAAGGGGGGGGGGGCGCCGATGACGCCACCGATCGGCGACGCGTGGGCAAGGGATCTCCAGAGCAGGTGGGGTTCGTATACGTGTGCGACTATGTATACGCGGACGAACCTCGGCACGTTGCCGGAAGATTCGTGTATGTATATATATATATATATATATATATATATATATATATATATATATATATACAGAGACACAGGCACATATATGTATATATAGAAGTCGTTATTTCGGCTCTATATGTCGTCGGCTGTCGGCGGACGCGTTCGCGGGCGGACAATAATGTGCGCGACGACGATTTGTCATAAGCGTCGACTGAGGACTTTAGGCGGCGCTTACGCGCGGCTTTCTTAGATTTCTCACGTTTATATATATATGTGTATGTATATATATATATATATATATATATATATATATATATATATATATATATATATTAACGAGGACCGTAAGTTTGCGAGACGAGCGCTAGTACGAGACCACCGGTCAGGGGCGCGATAGTAAATGGCTGTGAGACACTGGATTGGCAGAATTGGACACTGCTCTTCCGTGCCTCGCGCGGGGAGAAATTACGGAGTTGTAAAACTCCGGCTATAATAACCGTCTCAATTTAATCGACCATTTGTTTTATCGTCGGCGTCTCTGTCGGAATTACTTGCCAGGCGAAGCGAGAGACATTTTGCGAAGTTTCAGTCATTTTTGCGCGCCTCGACGACGTCGGAACTGCGATGGGAGGCAAATAAAAAAACAACAACAACAACAAAGAATAGAAAATTCGGTGTACCGTCAATACGACCATAATGACCAGGATTACGGCGGTAAACGACCGTTGCGTGACATAACAGCCGGCTACGCCAGTCGCGGTATATATTCTCGATGTATATATTCAGCTGTGTGTGTATATATATATATATATATATATATATATATATATATATATATATGTATAGCTCGATGTATA
The DNA here is from genome assembly GCA_018907035.1 of Sycobia sp. Sy_11. NCBI lineage: Eukaryota > Metazoa > Arthropoda > Insecta > Hymenoptera > Epichrysomallidae > Sycobia > Sycobia sp. Sy_11. Next base: position 1,097,545 of record JACCIC010000103.1, read on the forward strand.
TATTCAGTTGCGGGCACACTTCTGCCTCTCGCTGCATGCGCCGTGGACGCCTAAACTAGATCGGGATCTATCGACTCGCGCAGTTGATATTCCGTCACGCGACGGTATTTGTTATCGTCTGGACGCTCGCGATAATTGAAATAGACCGGTTTTTTTATTCGCGACGCAGCAGCACGCGTCGTCGCGTGTAAAACGGATTTTTTTGTTCTCAAAACAATAGCGACAATAGTAATACGCCTAGTGGTAAATACACGAATGCAATGTGTTACGGAGGAATTATAACGTCGAATATAGTTGTAATCCGGAAAAATGCTAATTCCCCATTGACGACGAAATAAACGCGCCGTGCGATTGCAGTATTGTTCGCGTATGCGTATTTCGCAAAATTCAGCGGTGTACAAAAAAAAAATAAAAAAAAACAAACAAGATACAATCGTATTCGTGCGCACGTACGTGTTTACATTCTCAGCGAAAGACTGCCGTCCATTTAGCTCGTAAAGATCGGCGATGGCGAATGCAGGCGCATTAACGTCGAGACGTCTCTCTATGCATTATCCTCTGCTCTCCGTGCATCTCTTTCATCCTCTATCCGCAATGTATTCGCGGCGAGAGAGTCGGCATAAACGGGAACTGAAAAAAGAAACAACACCGGAGTGCGTTTTGTCCCGCGCGGGGTTTCGCGCGCATTCCAACCTTTGATTTTTTTTTTTTTTTTTGCTTTCTTTTGGACTTTTATAAGACTCGAGAGGGACACAGAGAGAGGAGAGGGAAAGAGAGGGCGAAGAGAAGAGAGAAGAGAGAGAGAGGAGAGAGAGAGAGAGAGAGAGGAGCTTAATGTAGCAAGTGTCACGAGCACGTCACGCTAACATGCTTTAACGATACTACACATTGGCGCCGATCTTTCAAATGGCCATTGCTGCCCGTATACGTATATATATATATATATATATATATATAATATATATATATATATATATATATATATATATACATAGACGAAACCGTGGATTCGCGTCGCGCACAAGTTTATTATATAAATACACCTGCTGGCGACAGGGACGATATATTGCCATGTCTCTCGCTCGACCCGGCAATGGGGCTTTTGTTTGTTTTTTTTTTTTTTTTTTTTTTTTTTTTATTTTCTGTCATTTTATTTTACTCGTGGCTTATCCAGCGGACCGCGGCTCTACTTTTACACGAAATGACCAATAAAAATACAATAATACAATGCGCGCGTATGTAGGAGACAGGCGTTGTTAGATCAAACATCACAAATTAATCGTCGGATTATCGGATTAAAAACTAATTAAGCGACGTTATAAATACGACCGAGGGTCTGAAAATGATCTAAAATCAAAGAGCGCGCATGCAACAAATCATCGAAATTCCCACCGAGTCGATCCGATCCCCACGGTCTCCCAAATGCGCGTCCCGCGAAATCCCGCGTTTGATATATAGACGCGCGGCCGGGCAAAATGAGCCGCGAAGCCCAACGGACCGTGAATAACGGAGCTTCTTCATCATTTCGGCTTCGTTACTTCGATGCTGACGCTGCTCTCTCTCTCTCTCTCTCCATCTCTCTATATAGACATATACGCGCCAGAGCCGTCGTTGCACTCCGAGTGCGCACGCAGTAGTATCGTCCCGCGCCCACAGAGCGATCGTTAGCGCTCTGTTCTCCTCTCGCGCCGCGCGGGGGGGGGGGAGTGGGTAGAAAAAAAAGAGAGCGCGAGGGCGACGAGCGATTTCGCGGGGAGAAGAGCAACGCCACCGCGCCCATCCAGCGGTCCGGGTCGAGGAGGTGGCGCAAAAAGAGGGTTGGTGGTGGGGGTGGGGGGGGCGAAGGACGCGTTACGGACGGCGCGAACGAGCGTGCGGCGATAAGGGGTTGGGGGGGGGGAGGATATTCGGTATCTGGCAGTAGCGCGCTCGTCGGCTGTCCGGAGCACGTATATACGGGCGCGCCCTCGGCAGCGAGCGGGTGGCGCGGGGACTCTGCTGCGGACAACGCGAATAATTTATCCTCTCACCGTTCCGAGTCTCTCGCCCCATCGCCCCCATCGCCCCCATCCTCTCGCCCACCCGCCCTCTCGCGCGAGGGCGCCGACGGCCCAGCCGTCCTCCTCCTCCTCCGCCCGCGCACGCGTCATTGGCTCGTAAGCGAATCAGTCGCTGGGGGGGAGGGAGGAGGGGAGACGCGCGCGACACCGCCGCCTCCGCCTGTTGCCGGCAGCTGCGACGCTCTCGCGTTCTGATGCGTATATGAGCGCGTGTGCTTGCATATCATATATATATATATATATATATATATATATATATATATATATATATACACACGAGTGGCCGGCGCTGGCCCTTTGGACAACGAGGACTCTCTACCCGGGTGCGAGAGACCGTGGCGGGAGGAAGGGGGGGGGGCGGAGGAGGTGTCAACTGAAGCCGCTGCGCGCCGCGTCGGCGTGACGGTGTATGCAGCAGCGGCCCGCGAGCGCGGCGCGGGAACGTCGCCGGCGCGGCGAGAGGATGCGCGAACGCGCTCACGTGTGATCGCGTGGATGCGCGTGCGCATATACACCCATCGTCCGCGGCGCGCGCTCGCTTCCTGAATTGCAGCCGACATTTATACATAGGCCGCATAATACAGATCCATGAATATTTACATGTCGCGGTGAAGTTCATATATATTATATATATATATATATATATGCGCGCGCGAAAACTTTTTAGCCCGCCGCAGACCGCTTTGTTGCGGCTTCCAGCGTATATAGTCCACTTTTCCGTTCTATATATCTTTAAAAACGTTCTTTGTCCACACTGGCGTATACACACCGAGCTATCTGTACTTATTCATATATGCAAACATATTTTTTGATACACCCACACGCGCGCGCGCGCGCGCACGCACACACATAGTTATATAAAATGTATGCACGAATTCCTGTTCGCCTCGCCGATGGTTTTTCACTTTTTAGATCGAGGAAAAATTTTTTAATTTGAATAACGCGAAGAAAGTGCGGATATAATATTTTGGCTTTCCGTAAGAGAAAGAGGGAGAGATTTTGTTTTTGTCCCGATGATTTTGGATTCGATGATTCGAAGTACGCCCATCGCACGCGCGTTCTTTTATTTTTAATTCCCGAATTGGGACAAATTTGTATATCCAACAGTTCTTCAGACAGCCCATTTCGAATCGTAACGATCAAATTTTCAGCGCAGAAATAAGATTTTCTAAAGTAAGAGGACAAAGAAGAAAAATTTTAGTTCACTCGTACTGATGGCTTTACGACCAACCATGGCTGAGTTATCCCGTTATACAGTTCCCCGAATACTCCGTTGTGCAAACTAAAATATCACGCCCTTTATATTTACATCCTCGCAGGCTGTAACGATCCTACCAAAATCCAAAGAACCAACGAGCTCGCGCAACCGTTTGTTTTTACGCCTAATTTTTTGCCGTCGGTTTCTCTCCCCCCTCCCCTCTCGCGCCTCGGCAAAAACGTATCGCATCGCGTGGAAGTACTTTTAAAAGACTCCCCCCGGGAGTACAGCCGAAAAGTCTGTCGAGAGAAGAACGCGAAAACTTCATACGCACGGGCCGCGCGAACGGCAAAATGTATATAAATGAGCGCCGTACAAAAATGTTGAATTTGAAAGGCCTCCTCCGTTCTGTCTATCTCGCCGTCCCTCTCTCTCTCTCTCTCGTCCGCCTGCTCCTCCCGTTCCTGCTGATACAGTGGAAATCCGCGCACCCGGATGCGGGCGTTTCTTCCCAAAAAAGAAAAGGAAGAAACTTGCAGCGCGCAATTATTATTTACTCTGTTTGGTAAACAGTGCAAAACTCTCGTATATTGTTTTCGTAAAACCGGAAAATGCTCTTTAAAGCTAAACCACCCGTGGATTAAGTTGAAACTTAGCTACAGTTATATAGACGCGGGGCAATTCCAGCGGCTGTAAATAATATTTTAATTTTTAGCCTTCGTTCCCGCGGCAAGACTTGCACGACGCGTCGCGCGGAAAAGAGAAAAATAATCCACGGCATTAATAATACAAGAACGTTCTCCTTGTGCATTTTAAGCGCGTTTTAACGAATAAAAAGTAATGACTGCAAAAACACTGCGCTCAGTATTTAGTAGACATTTCAAATTTTCCCTTTTGACGGATATCGGGCCTTTTCAGACTTTATTCGACAGCCCCCGACTTTTTTCAGAAATCTAATAGGCCACTTTCACATATATATATATATATATATATATATATATATATATATATATATATATACACACATACACAACATATGTACGTAGGTATCTGTGTATATATACACACCTAAATTACCCTTTAGAAATGTCTCGTAATTTTCATGTGTATATATATATATATATATATATATATATATATATATATATATAGATTTCGATTATACAGATTTTTATTCGCCGACTTTTATATTTGCCCGAGTACGGAGAGGATCGTGATAAAAAAAGTTTCTACATACATAAACAGTTTCGGGGCTCTTCGAACTTTTTGCAAATGTGTGAGCGCGAACGCGATATTGTTCCAATGTATGCATTCGTTTCGGTTTGAAATAAGCTTTTATTTTGGTTATTACTTCTGTAACCGGTATTGTATTTTTTTGTTATTATCACTTTCTTTCCGATAGCGGCCTCCTTAGCTGTATTTCTAAGGAAATTAAATTTATATCGATGTTCTTACATAATTAAGAATTATTCTTTTTATAGGCGTCAAAATCGCCTTGCCGGAAAAGTGATTATCGAATTCCCGGGTAGTTCGAGAGAATTTATATCGATAATTGCATTTTTAATACCTTCGATAATTATTAATGAAAGACACAATTAACAACTCGACAGGGTTTACTGTTCACTATACTTATGCATAGGTAATTGCGTATAATTTTTTCTACCTCTTTGCACACCTCTGTCTTTCAACGTGAGCACTATAGAACATACAGCCGATTTTCTTAGTCCAATTGCATTTCGAAATGTCAGATTTTATTACGCTTATAATAAATATTGATAGTTTTTAAACTTTTATCACTTATTTTAGTGGGTAATAGAAGATCCAATGTGCGGTAGATTATATAAGAGAAACTGAAAGAAAGCGAATGATTAGATAATGTTTCATTCTCTCTCTCTCTCCCTCACTCACCAGCTGTAACATTTTTAGTGCACGCTTTAATGATTATCCATTAAATTCTCAGCTGATGCTGGCTCGTACCTACGCTTTCGCATTACTAATGAGCTTCCAATTAAGCCTGCAGTTGAAATTTCAATACAACGAATAAACCGTCCACCGTGCGTGAAATTATAATTTACCAATTATCATTTCGGGCGATGTAAGGCACGTCCGACGAGGCTTATTGCGAGGTAAGTACTTAGCGCGTCGAAATAAACGACCGTGGGAGGAAAATTCGTCGGAGAGAAAGATTGCCATCCGCTGTTTTTCTGCAATGATCGTAGTCGCTGCGGTTTCGCGACAAAAGCGAAGTCGGAACCAGTAGTCTCGGGCTCGCGATAGATAGCCGCGCGGAGTAAATCCTCGACAGACGCGCGACAGCCCCGGCTGGAATAACGTGAAATAACCTTTATAAAAATAAAAATGTATATAAAAAATTAAACAATACTCCCAAGTTTCTGAATCGCGGACGGAATTGTTTAAAAAATAAAGCAGGGATAAATCCACGAAACGGGACGAAATTCTACAAAAAAAAAAAAATCCTCGACCTCCGATACCCGGCCGTACGTTTCACCCGGCGACTTCGAAAAACTAAGATTAATACTCGAACATTCGCTGTCGCCGCGAATCGCTCCAATTTACGCTCCGATCGAGATGGACGCGCAATCTCCACATCCATCATCATCATAGTTGTTATACGGTATATATATATATATATATATATATATATATATATATATATATATTGCACCCGATCGCCGTCCATCCATACGTTGTCCCGCGCACAATGAACTCGCATCGGACTGCGCGAGCCAACACCGTGTATCCCTTGCCCTTTCCGAATGAAAAAAAAAAGCCAAACGCCGACGCGCAAAAGCACCGTAAATCCGCGCGGCGGACCAGCGGTCGACTCGGCCAACCTGCACGCGCGTAGGCGTACACAAGAGTCTGCCCGCAGTGGGCGGAAGCCTATGTGTGTATATATATATATATATATATATATATATATATATATATATATACACGAAAGAAACGAATGGGAAAGTTCGCTGCAGCGAGAGAGCATACACAGCTCGGTTATTAATCATGCGCAGAGCACGCGTGCGAGTGTCAGCACGAGAGATGCAGCCTATATATAAATATATATATATATATATATATATATACGTAAGTGTGAGAGCGGTGGGGAACGGGGGGAGGAATTTTGACTAATCGCTCTGCCATTACGAATTAATGTACTCGCAACCTATATATATAGGGAGATGCGCGTCAATGTTTATATATATATATATATATATATATATATATATATATATATATATATATATGTATAGAGAGAGAGAGAGGAAAGAAAGATAGAGAGAGGGGGTGGGCCATAAGGTGCAGAGGATGGCAGGGCGTAAAAAAACACAAAAAACAAAAACCAAAAAAAATTCGCCGAGGCTATTAGCCGCGGTCCATTGTTGCCGATCTCTCTTTCACTTTTCGCCAAACCACCACCCTTCCCTATCCCTCCCCTCCGCCGCCCCGCACCTCATCGTTCCCTCCCCTCCCCCCCCCAGCAAACTCTCTCGCTCTTTTTACCGCCTCGTAAAACATAGCCGCCGCGCTGCCGCCGTCGCTCCCTCGGCTCTTATATGCACACAACACTCCTTTCTTTTCCGAGCGCGCATTTTCACGGCTGCTGACTCGACGAAGCCCCGGCTGACGGTTTATTCGTTGCGTCCTGCGTATATGTAAGCGCTACGGGTTCTGAGAGGGGGGGGGAGAGAGAGAGTCGAGTGGCCTGGATCTAACGGCGTTTTCGCCCGCGGCCGGAGTGCAGGGCGGAGGAGGGAAAGGCGTTCTCGGAGGAATAAGGAAAATTGATTTTCGACCAGAGGCGGCGGCGCGCTGACCCTCCCCCCACCGCCCCACGCCCGATTATGTAAACGAGAGGGAATTTTTGACGAAATGGCCGAGGGTTCCGGGAGGCGGCGGCTCCGACGCGAGAGTCGGGTCTTTACCTCGCGGGGGGCCTCCGTTGGATGACGATCGATTTTTATCATTAATCGGCTGACGGAATCGCGATAAGAGTATATTTCATTTGTTTATTCTGTCCGAATTAAGCGGATTCTGAAATCGCTCGCATCTATACATACGTATTTCTGTTTGCGATAATTGCAGGTGTTAATTCGGTCCTAGCACAGTCGTCTTTTACTACGGTATAAGAACGCATTTCATACGGCTGTGAATTCAATTTTCTCATAAGCTACAGTTCGGCAACCGGTGTATGTTAAATTTTTTATTGTTCTTTTTTTCTTCGATTCTATCAGCGTTAAACGTTAATTCTTTCGCTCGCTGCGAACGATCGGATTTTCAATGCGAAGACGGCAATTCAAGGCATTCGCGTGTCTGAACGTTGCACCGTAAAGTATCTGGCGTACAATGAGTACAACGCGCGAGCACGCGTCTGTCAAAACGTGTTGTTGCCCCCCCCCCGCCTCCCCCCCGATTACACGTCGTTGCATCGCAGCAGCTCCTGCGCGCGGTTCGATCCTCTCGTTTTACCCGTGTACGTTGACGCCGGACCGCCCAAGCTGTTACATAGACGGCGCGCGGTAATAATACCGAGCACATAATACGATACGCGATATTTATACAGGCCTATACATTGGCAACGCCTCGATTCGACGTACGTATTAATTTCTTGCGTTGCGCGATAATTAGAGGGCGCGGCGAGCTTTCTCTTCGCCGTTAACGACACCCAGCACCGGTACGCCGCGATACGGCAATAACGAAGTAAAGTGCCCCCGCCCCCCCCTCCCCACCCCCAGCAGTCCGATCCCGGCGATCGAATCTAGGTGACTCGATTTTTGTAAAACGTCGTCGTGTACGCCTGTTAATAGACCAATGGCGTTTTTTTTTTGTTTTTTTTTTGTTTTTTTTTTTTTTTTTTTGACGGTTCGCGGTGGGGGAGGGAGGAGCGGTCGTAAATCGTTGTGTCCCGTTCTTGCGCCGGACGTAAGTGCGCAGCTGTATATATGTATAAAGATATTTATGTGTATCGTAATTGTATACCGCCCGGGCCGCCGACGGGGCACGAGGCATAAAGCGGACGTCGGCAATGGGCCGCCGCTCTTTTTCGCGAATATTCGGAAAATTATTGGAGAATAATGGCTGGAACGACGTCGAAAATTGCGGCCGGTCGGTAAAACAATATACGGCGTAACCGCGCGCGTGTCTGTGTACGTGGCTGTGTGTGTGTGTGTGTGTATAGACCGTACGCCATTATTAAGAGCTCCTCATTAGGAAAGTGTTGCGTGCGCGGTGCAACGGCGTTGCGCATCGTACAGAAAATTTGTGCTCTAAACGAGGGCGCTTACGACAATTGAGCAAGAGAGCATTGAATTTCCTTTACAGAATATCGTATACGATTCAATCTTACGAGCATTTCTGTATGGAGTAAATAAAATTGAAAAAAAATGAAGAGAAAAACTAGTTTCTTTTTTTACTAAACGAAATAAAATAGTAAGTAACAAGGCATTTGAAGAAAAATGGAGAATTGAGCAAGTCTAATTTTTAGTTTTGGAATTTCGAAGATTTTTATTCTGTTGCTTGAAGAATTTTTTTTCAATTATCACTTCATTCGTTTATAAAAGCAAGTTTCTACGAGAAAGCGTTCGTTTTTTAATTTTTAACCATGTTCGAATATAAAAAATAAGATAAAATATATGATTAACTGCTCAACATGCTCAAATTTTGAAGCCTTTATCTCATCTATAACAGTGTATATGACAAAAATTGTTATTTATTATAAAAATACGTAAAAGTCTAAATTCCAAATGAATTCCCCGTGCAATGAATAAACATAATTACCGGCTACACTAATTAAATCAGAATATTAAATTTAACATACTCTCACATAACCTATACTTATACTTTCTACTAGAAATTACGAAACTAAATCGATTTTCGCATCGCTTTACCGAAGCCTATATATATGCATGCATCTATATGACCGCATCGCCGATTGAAACGATGTCCTGGATATGTAAACAGCCAACCATTATCCGATAATGGAATTTCCCACTATCGTCGATCGAGTTTTACGTTGCTTAATCATCGCGACGCGCTAAACGTCGAATGGTGAGGGAGGGAGAGAGTGAGAGAGAGAGAGAGAGAGAGATAGGAGGTCAGGATAAGGAGAGATGGAGAGCGAGAGAGAGAGAGAGAGAGAGAGAGAGAGAGTATTATGAAAAATTAACCCCTGACTAAGAATCGCCGTAATATCGCGCGCGACGTAGTCGTTCACTTGTCCCCGACGAATAATTCATCCCTAAACCTATGCTACTCCCCGCGCACGGCGCACTCGCTCGAAACGGTTACTTATATGCTCGCTCCCTTTGCCGCGTCCCGCGCTACGCTAACAGCCTCTATCTCTCAGTCTCCTTCTCTCTCTCTCTCTCTCTCTCTCTCTCTCCCTTCCCCGATTCTCTCGGCCGAGGGCAGCGTAATAAGCGCAGGAGTCGGGCGCGGGGATCCCGATCCCGTCGCTCGTCGGCTCATGCACCAGCGAGGGGATTTGTTGCTCATGGAATCCGTCGAGTATATATCTCGGGCCATGATGTTGCGCTCCCTTACGCTTACACAGAGACGTCGCGAGTTCTCTCGCCTCTGCAGGGATTCGCGCAGAGGATGATTTTTTCTTTTTGCTTCTTTATTATTTTTTTTTTTTTTTTTTTTTTTTTTTTTTTTTGTTTAACGAGAGAAACGCCGAGATCCACGCGCTCTATTCTTCAGACCGTGAGCTTTAGAACCGCGCACATAATCCGAGGCTCCAGACATTCGGAAATACGTCGGGCGAAGTCGTCATATGTTCATGTCTATATATATATATATATATATATATATATATATATATATATATATACGTACAACATATAACTTTTGACATACGTATATTTATATTAAAAAAAAAAATTCCCCCCCCCCCGCAGCTCAATTTTCAAAGTGCTATTCGAATGCGAAGGTACGAAGCATCCGAGGCGCGTGGAGCAGCGGTCGTGCAAGGGGAGGCGTGGGTCAGGCGGCCGCCCCTCGGCGCGAGCTTTTCTTCATTTTCTAAAGTAGCCGATGTAATTGTTATCTTCTTCGTTCATTACGATAAGAAGGCGTCGGGCGCGCTGCTCGAGGTTGGAGCAAGAGAAAAGGAAAGGGGTCGGCTGCGGTGGGTGACGGTCGCGGGGGAGGGGGAGTTACCCCTGGGTCAAGGATTTTAATCAGACGGCGCGGCGGAGCTTTTCCCTTATCAAAGAATGAAAATCCACTTTTGTTGACTGCAATTTATGCTAATAGTTCTCGACTACAGCCATTCCGCTCTCCTCCCCCCCCTCCACGTAAAATTTAATAAGCTTTCAGTTGAACTTACACTGCATTATAAGTCAATTATTTTTATTGCATTAACATTAGTCTTTGACATTAATACTCCTTTCAATTTCATTCCTGCTAATTCAATCACTAATTTTAATATTTTTAACCCGTTCATAGTTCGTTTTTCAGCTGCAACGTCTATGCCGTTCATGATCAAGTAAAATTACATATGCGTTTATGTAAGAAACAAAAATTTATAAAATAAAAATCAACTAATAAGTAGTAAAGTGCCGTACTAGTTATGAATGATAATACGGTAAAGATTCCGGAAGAAAATTAACGCCACAACTACGAGCATCGCTAAACAATGTTAACAGAGTTAAAATGTTAAAATCACATTGTTTTACCAACTTTCTTCAATTCTAACAAGAGAAAAGGAAACGTGATTTTTTATCGATATTTTTACAGTCCTCGAAAAAGGGCGTCGAACGCTCAAAGTCCGATTGTTATTCTCGAAGCGTCGAACGTTTTGCAATTTTCAGGATTGGGCTTGGACATCTTTTTTTTCAAAACGCTTTGAAAGTGACAGAAAAAACATGCGTAATCAGACTTTTTTTCTTTAGCAATTAAAAAACGGAACGATAGTTTGCAAGCTTTTCTTCGTGACCGACGTGAAAATTATCGAATCCTCTCGCATTCTGCCCAACTCGTTTGAATTTCGTTAATAAAAATACAATTTTCGACGATTTCGTGACTGACCTCTCCACGAAAACTAGTAAAACCAAGATGAACGATGATGTTTTCATCCTTTTTTTGTTCTACAAATCAAAAACCAAAGAAAAATTCAACTTTCAGACTCTGCTCAACGTGCAAAATAATTACCAGAAATTGTTCAGCCACGACGGCTGTTTTTCTCCAGAATTTTCCGGCGCACGTATAGCGCAGAACAGATACAATCTTATAGGACGAATATTTATTTAACGGATAACGGAATAATACATCCGCGCCGCAACTTCGAACAATGAACTCCTTGAATCCGCCGCAGTCCCAGCGTGGTGGAAAGAAGAAAGGGGGAAAAAAATAGATAAAAATAAAAAGACCTATGTATGCATGTACAGCAGGCTTTCTAGAGCGAAGTATAATTTTCGGAAAAGTTTGCCGACCCGACCGTCTCGTATTTTTGCCAGACAACGATATACGCACACGCTCTGACTCCCATCCCCGCCCCCTCGTCCCCCATTCCAACTTTACTCGCCCGTACACCGAGTAGCCCGCGATGCGGCGCCCGCGAGCGCGCATCGACGCCGAAAAGGAAAAAAAAACAATGTTTATCCGCGCGCGCTCTCGCCTCTCCGCGAGTGGGTGGGTCGGAGGGGGGGGCGGGGGCGGAGAGCTGGATAAATCGTACACGACTTCCATCGCGTCCATCTGCGTAATGGCAGCTGTTCTTCTGGCCCGCGCTGTACCTGAGCTGCGGGCGGCGGGATGGCACGCGGGGTGGGAGGTAAATACTAAGCCGAGCGACACAGTATTATATTTAAGACGGAGAGAGAGAGAGAGAGAGAGAGAGAGAGAGCGAAGCGAAGAAGGCTTGCGCAAGCATTGCTCCTAACATCCCACCCCCAACCCGCTTTCCTCGCATATACTTCTTTAATATCGGGATGCAGCGTGCCCCTCCCCTCCCTCCCTCCCTCCTCACCCTACCTCCCTCGCCCAGCTGCACAGCTGATGCCAACAAGTTGCTTTGTTCTCCCTCGACAATCTTGCGCGCTGTAGTTCTCGCTCCTCTTGGCCTAAAAGTTTTTTCTTCTCCGCCGCGTTTCTACCTTTCGCATTTGCCTCGCCACTGTCGCTGCCCGGAGGAGGGGGGGGGGGTCGGAAGATCTCTCCGATCTCCATCCACTCCCGCGA